>JAQQSZ010010331.1:0-12540 GCA_028646595.1 Phalanger gymnotis
TTTTTTTCCTGCTTCATATTTCTTACTTTATCAATGTCTACTTGTTCCCTGTCTAAAATATTTTTATGTGTATTCCCATGAGTTTTTATCCTCACATGTTCTGTTTGAAGGAATTAATGAACCAACATTTATTGAACAACTACTTTATATGAGGCATTTTGGGGATATGAAGAAGAAGGAGGAGGATGAGGAAAAGTGAGGAATAAGAGGAGGAATAGGAAGGAGGAGGAGGTAGAAGAAGAGAAAGAGGAAGAAGAGGAAGCAGCAGCAGCAGCTTAAGACAAGTGCTGCCCTCCAGGATCTTAGTTGGAGACAAAACACGCAACCATAAAATTCAAGGCAGTGAATAATGAAAACTAAATAAATATTACAGAGAGCAGTTTCAAATAATAGGAGTTCAAAAGAGTCATTCAGTAAACAAACATTTTTAAAGTGTTTACCATGTGCCAGGCATGGTGCTAACACCTAGAAAGCTATTAACTAACAGCCCAATGTTGTCAATGTGAACATAGAAGCATAGGGTTTTCAACTAGATAGGACCTTCATAATCATGTATTAGATAAGCATTTATTTAGCACCTTCTATGTTCTAGGTGCTAGAGGTCCAAAGACAAAAATGGAACAGTCCCTGCTGATGTTCCTCACTTGACATCAGAGGAAAGTGAGGGTCACGGCAATACAGTGGTTTGCTCAGGGTCAAGCAGGTAGAAAGCTAAGAACTGGGATTTGAATGTAATTTGAATGGCAAAATCAGCTGGAAGAGTCCACCTAGTTTTGTCTGCACCTGGGTAACCTTCCAACTCAATTCAAGAAGCATTCTATTATTTTCTGGGCACCCTCATCTTTTATGTTATCTAAATATCCCTAGATCTACTTCTGAGATGGCATTCTGGGCCTCTTAATCATGTCCCCCAATGTTTTTTGTTCTTTCAGCTAACCATTCCCAGATCTTTTGGCTCCTTTTGGGATGGCATGCTAGCCTGCCCCTTGGATATATTGCAATGTCTCAGGTGCAGTGGCAGGTTACACTGATTCCAAATCCACTGTTCTTCCCACTGCACTATTATCATCATTATCCACATCTGCAGCTCTGCTTAAAAATCCCTGCCAGGTGAGATTAGCCTTCAGTGTTAGAACTCAAAAGGGTGGAGACGGGGTCTTCTGGCCAAGTGAGTCAGCTTGGAAAATATGCTGTCTGTGCGAGCTCACATTCCTTTGGCTGCCCTGCTCTCTGAATTATAGACTGATCATAGACCGTGCTTACCTGTTTTGACATTTACATTCTGATGCCCCTAAATAACCAATCTGCATTTCCGGACACAGACATACCTCTTGCCTCTGGTCCTTGGTCTGTTTGCTTCCGGGTAAGTATTGACCCTTCAACTTTCTTTAAATCCCTTACAGGTTTCTGACTGTTTTCTATTGGTGCCATTCATTTTGCAGGCAGTCCTGCCCATAATGCTAGCATCTTTCAAGTCCAATATAAAATTCTACCATTTGCTTTTCCAAGCCCCCTTAATTCTAATGTCCCCTTCTGGTGATCTCCAAATTATCCTGTTTATTATGACTTGTTTGTACATAGTTATCTATGTGTTGTTTTTCACATTGAACTATGAGAGTGGAAACTGTCTTTCACTTTTTTTCTTATATTCCCAGCACTTAGCACAGTGCCTGGAACTTAGTGGACACTTAATAAATGTTTATTGACTTACCATACCATGCTTCCCAGAAGGCTTTGCAGTCCATTTCTTAGAGAGTTTTTAGCTGCAGCCCTTGGCTAGTCAAATGAGGTTAGTCCAGTGGGACCAACAGAAATATCTCAGGAAAGATGACTGCGGATTAGAGGCCTAAAGGAACATGTTATGAAGACTGAGGTTTTTTTCGGCATAGGGAAATTATAGTCAGGTTTCAAAGTTCCCTAATGAGAAACATCATACCTATTAATTTCTTGAACTGAAGTTCATGAATGCTTAAGGTTGTGTCAAAATGTGATCATTTCTGCTTCCCCACTGAAATCTGGTGGGAAACTAGAATCTTAGAACATATCCAAGCCAGAGTGGTGTTTAGTGACCATCTTGTCAATACCCCTTGCCTTAAGGCTCCATTCCTCTGGTTAAGTTTTAATTCCTGTCTATCTTTATGTTCTCCCCACCACCGCCATCAAGTCCTTTTTATTTTTCCATTATCCTTGCCCTTGTCTTTATGACTTCCCTTATCATTCCCAATCCTCACTTTTGTTATATCTGCTCCTTTAAGTCAAAGAGTCAGCAGAGATTTACTGATTGCCAGCTATGCATAAGGCCCTGTGTTAGCCACAGGAAAGCTATAAAGATCAGCTGATAATAGTTCCCATTTAGACAGAGTTTCAAGTTTTTATAAAGAATTTGCCTTACAGAAACACTCTATGAAATACAAATATCATCTCCATGTTGTAGAAGGTGGAACCAAAACTCATAGATATCAGGTAACTGATTCACTGTCTCAAAACTAGTCAGTGGCAGTATTGGAATCTAAAGCCCAGGCCTTCTGACTTCCGGTTCATTCTCTTTCTGTTATACCATAATGCCTCCGAAATAAAGGATAAGTGGCTTATGTATCTGTAACTCTTGGTCTACCTCCCTGAGATAGGCATAGAGTCAGTCTCAGTAGAGGTACAATGCCTATGTAAGATACAGAACAGAGTTTATTTCGTCCAGAAAAAAAAGTCAAAGGACACTTAAGAACCTACAGATAATGAATAGTTATCTTTCTCTCTAGCAAATCTTACTTTCTACAGGGTCTTCAGGTCTTCCTAAATCATAAAGTTAACCTGTGGTTTTGACTGCTTTTCAAATGGCAATATATTTAGGGCTGCTAAAGAGGAAAAACCAGACTCCTAGTGATTCCTATCCACATTCACCCCCAGCATCTATACAGGCATTCAGCTTTGTGGTACTACCCTGAGAATGTAGACTTCCCCCAAAGAGAAAACATGCTTGGGATTGCTAAAGAGATAGCTACTTCCTATTCAACCTTTGCCATGTGACTGTCTTTGGTCAAGGTTTCTTAACTCTGCGTTTGTGTGTGTGTGTGTGTGTGGATCCTTTTGTTAGGGTGGTGAGGTCTATGAACCCTTTCTCACAATAATATTTTTTTTTTCCCATTGCATGTAAAAACAATTTTTAACAATTATTATTTTCTTAAATTTGGAGTTCTAAATTCTCCCCCTTCCCCTCCCCCACCCCCAAGATTGTAAACAATTTGAAGTAGGTTATACATGTGCAAGCATGCAAAACATTTCTGTGTTAGTCATGTTGTAAATGAAAACACAGGCCAAAGAAAACCTATTAAAAAAGTAAAGTGGAAACCAGTCTGTTTAATCTGCATTTAAGCTCCATCAGTTCTTTCTCTAGATGTGGACAGCATTTTCCAGCATGAGTTCTTTGGAATTGTCTTGGATCATTGTATTTCTGAGAAGAGCTAAGTCATTCATAGCTGATCGTCATATGATATTGCTGGTACTGTGTACAATGCTCTCCTGGTTTTATTCACTTAACTTTCCATAAGTTTCTCTAAGTCTTTCTAGGTTTTTCTGAAATCTGCCTGCTCATCATTTCTTATAGCACAATAGTATTCCATTACAATCATATGCTATAACTTGTTCAGCCAATTCTCAATTGATGGGCATCCCCTTAATTTCTAATTCTTTGCTACCACAAACAGAGCTGCTATAAATATTTTGTACACATGTGACCCCCCCCATTATCTATTTGGGATACATATTTAGTAGTGGTATTGTTAGGTCAAATAATACTTTAAATGCATTTAAATTTATTTGTATAAAATATACAAAATAAGACACATAGCATTGCAAAGGAAACCAATTATACGAGAATAGTATTACATATATGTATACATTTATGATATACATATATACACACGTCTATAACTGTGTGATATAGGTTATCTAATTGGACCATAAAATCCCTCTTCTGCTCTGACTACTAACTTCTGTGGTTTTCTTTAAGTCCCAAATAAAATCCTTTGAAAAGAAACCTTCCCCAACTTCTCTTAACTCTAATGACTTCCCTCTGTTAATTATTTCTTATTTATTCCCTTTATAGCTTGCTGTGTGTGTATATGTGTGTGTGTCGGAGTGTGGGTACGTAGATATAAGATATATGTACGTGTGTGTGTGTGTGTGTGTGTGTTGGCTTCCCCAATAGGTTATAAGCTCCTTGAGGGCAAGGATTGTCATATATTTCTTTTTGTATCCCCATTTAGCACAGTGTATGGCACAGGGTAGGTGCTTAATAAATGTTTATTGAGTGATCTATATACATACATCTATACTTGCATGTGTCTATATGTCTAGGTATATAGAATAACATATACAAGACACACATATATACATATATAATATATATATGTATATATGTGTGTGTGTGAGTGTATACATACACATCTCTGTCTCTACCTCTATCCCAAGTTCACAGATGCCAGATTCAGTGCCTCTAACTTAGGGTAACAACAAGAGACAACATTATTTTTCCTTTGTTCCCCCATGACTTTAGTCTCTTGCTACTGTACTTCCTAGCACCAAGAGCCAGGTGAAGAATTCTCTTCTTTCCACAAAAAGTGTGATGTACAGACAATTTCTTTTCCCCCAGTAGAATTCAGGGGCCCTCATCATTTCACTTGTATGATTCCCCTCTCCACGGTGGCTATGGGGATAAGTGATTATCCTGCCAGCTCTTTAAGACTAATACCAGAATTATGGAGTCTGAATGCAGATTGAAGCAAACTATTTGCTCTCTTTTTTCTTCTTTTTTGGTTTTGTTTCTTCTTTCTCATGGTTCACTCCTTTGGTTATAATTCTTCTTTACAACTTGACTATTATGTAAATAAGTTTAATGCAAAGGTATATGTAGAACCTATATTGGATTACACGCCATCTTGGCAGGGGAGGAGGAGGAAGGGGAGGGAGAAAAAATTGGAATCCAAAATCTTGTGGAACTGAGTGTTGTAAACTAAAAATAAAAAAATAAATAAAAAAATAAAAAAAAATTAAAAGTTTTAAAAAAGACTAGTAGCAGAATCTTGGCACTTTCCAAAAGCTCTTTTCTTAGGTCACATGAGACATTGTATGTACCCCAAGGCACAGCCTCTCTGGACTTTTGTTTGGGGGAGCTGTTCTACCCTACTTCTGTTCTTTATTTTGTCTTGATCTTAGTATATCTCAGGAGAAAAGAATGCAATTATTAGTTGTCTTTTAAAGAGACTAGAGCAAAGAGGCAAGACTCCTTCTACATGAGTTCATCCTAGTGGAGTCCCAATCAAACCACTCAGCTTTTATAGAACCTGCTCTTCAGGAAGCACCAAAGAGGTATGTCAATACCATTCACAGGGAGATGCTCTCAGAAGTCCCAAGGGCTCATTTCTCTACAAATTCATCAATTTGATCATGGAATTCCCTTCATTTCCCTGCTTATGTTAGCTGGTAGGAAGTTTGCAGTCATGCAGAGGAGATAAGACACCAACGTAAAAGGACTATTAATTATATAAGGTCTGATGTGCTGGAACAATGTTATGAAAGCAACAAAGTGGTATCTTAGTTTAGAGGAGGGAGAGATGACTTTTAGTTGTCAGGAGTCAGAGAAAGCTTTGTGACTGAGCTGAGCCTGGAAGGTATGGTAGGAAAAGAACCAAGAGTTGTTTTTGGTGGTAAGGAAGGTATGGTAGGAAAAGAACCAAGAGTTGTTTTTGGTGGTAAGGAGACAAGTTGTTGTCATGTTTGTCCTTGATTCTTCAAGAGGACCATGACATCAGGGAAATGATGACCTGACTTGAAGTTGACTTTGATTTGAGTGAGGGAGGGCTATGCAAAGTCACCAGCCTCACTTTCTCCTCGGAAGAAGACAGAGAAGGCAGAAGGCACAGCATAGGCAAAGGCACAGAGGTTGGAACAGCTAGCTAAATGGCTTATTGATATTATAGATTGAGAGATCTTTGTGGATTTGAATGGCAAGGGAAAATTTCAAAGAGGAGATGATATTTTAGATGGGCCCTGGCTTGAGACAAAGGTTATAAAGACTTCAGAAAGAGAGGAGGGAAGGCATTCCAGGTGTAGGGAACATCAACAAAAACAATAAAAAGTGATAATGAGGAAAGCATTCTTGGAGCAGAGGATTCATTGTAAGAGAGTAGGATATGTAAGATCAGAAAAGGAAACCAGAGTTATACTGGGGAGAATATCGAATTTCAGATCATCTCCCGTAGGTAGAGGGGGAACCACCAAAGGTTCTTATGGAAGAACATGATGAAAGCAGAGTTTTAGGAAGATTTTTCTACCTCTGAAGCATACTGGCTGTGTGTCCCTGGATAGGTCACTTACTTGCTCAGTTCTCCAGGAAACTCTATATTATTATAAATTAGAGATAAGGTGCCAATCTGCTTTGGTGGAGAGAGTTATCTCTTTGAGAGTTCCTTACACTGTTGGAATCATAGGTTCATTTTTTTTTTTTTAAATCTGGCAATGTGTAGGATGAATTAGAAAAGAGAGGTAGGCAGCAGAGAGACCAGGCAAAGGCCCCTTAAGAAAACAGATATGAGGTCAAAAGTTTCTCTTAAACATTATTACAAAGCCAATTTTATTAAGAGATCTCGTTGGAATCAGTTTTTGTTTATTGCTTGGCACACAGCAAGCACTTAATAAATGCTTAGTGATTGGTTGAAGATGTGGGAATCTGCAAAGCAGGTTTCTTATTTAAGCTTTTGTTTTCTACAAAGACGATAAATTTAGAGCTGGGAAAGATGCCTTGACGATGATATCATAATAAATTTCCTTATTTAGACATAGTTCTGAATTTTTCTTCCTTCTCTCAAGGCTGGCCCCTTTTTCCCAACTATTAATTCTCATGATCACCTAACAGTCAAGAGCCCAACAAAGGTGATCTCTGAGGAAAATACAGCTCCTGTATTTATGTAACAATTCTTTATTGTCTTCATAAAATTTTTTAAAAAAGCTTTCATATGGCAAAAAGCACATCTAAAATGAAGAGGAAGGAAACAGATACAGGCCAAAAAACATCTTGCTGTATATATTTCAGATAGAACTCTGATATCTAAAATCTACCAGAAATTGGTAAAAATTTGTAAGAGTAGGATCAATTCTTAGGACATTGGCTGGACATGACTGTTGTCTTCAACTATTTGAAGGACTGTCACCTAGAAGGAGGATTAGCATTGTTCTTCTTGGCCCCAGATGGTATGACTGAGAACAATGGATGGAGTTAGAAGGAAGCATAATTTGACTTGATGGAAGGAAAAAAATTCCTAACAAGTCAAGCTCCCCAAGTGCTCAGCTGCCTTTTGGAGGCAATGGGCACCCCATATTTGGTAGAGATCAAGCGAAGTCTACATGCCTACCAGTTGGATGTGTTTTAAAGGGGATTCTAGTTGATGCAGTTCATACTCTAAGGTTTTCCCTAACTTTGAAATACTGTGATTCTTTATTACATAAGTTATAAAATGATATGCACAGACAAATCTATAAGAAATATGAATTGTCAGTTACCTTTCAAACATTGTTCAAACAAAAAAAAAATCAGAGAAATGAAAGTTCGGATAATTCTGAGTTTTTACCTCATGTCCATTAAATTGGTGGATCAAAATGATGAAATTTGATGCTGTCAGGAAATGGATAGCCTATTTGTTGTATTTCTAGTGGAGCCAAGAATTGTTTTGATTTTTTTTCAGTAAGCATTATCCACAAGATCTGTCAATGCAAAATTACTCATAGCCGCATTATTTATAAGAATAAAACCCAACAACAGCCACAGGGTGGGGGTGGGGGGGACGCAAATTGGAAAGAACTGGACATAGCCCATGGATTTAATGATTGGCAAATTGCTATCCAAAGTGTGGTACAGAAATGTATTGGAGTGTTACTACATCTTATGAAATTACAAATAAGAATTCTCCCAAGGAACATGCGAAAATGTATACAAACTGATGACAAGTGAAGCAAGCAGGTTCAGAAAGCTATTTGCCCTGATTATAACTCTTTAAATATTAACACAACCATAAAATTCAGAAAGACACTGAGGAAAAAGAATTTACCAGGAGATACGGCAACAGAATGTTTTGTTACTATCTAATAGAGAAAAAGAAGCCCTGATAATGGAGTTTATGATTTGAATGCATGATCAGTTTTATTCATTTGTATTTTCATTTTGTTTTTATTGGTAACAACTAAGCTTAGAATGAATTTTAAAAGAAATATCATTATTTAGTTTGCTATAAATGTATTTTTATCACCTACTGCCCTGTTGCATGCCTTCTACATCTATATGGCCACTTGATTGCAGAAACATTAATTAACCTTTCCCTTGTGCCCTCTAGTGGAAAAATTTGTTAGTGCAGGAAATAATCAGACAGGAAAGCATTTCTTCAATTTTTAGTGCCCTCTGGTGTATGAAAATCACATATAAGTGTGTGTGTGTGCGTGCACGTGCGTGTGTACACCAGTCCTTTGAATCCAAACCTAACAAGATTTGTTCTGTAAAACTTGGACTCAGTCAAAAGGCTATAACCAAAGACCTAGAGGGCCACCTGTGGCATCGAGGTCACAGGTTCCCTACCCTATAGGTGTGTACACACACACACACAAGTACATATGTGTATATGTATATAAATATATACATAATTGTGTATTTTATTTATATTTTATATATATGCCTGTGCATATATATACCTATAGGTTGTGAGTATATACATATGTGTGTCAGTATATATATATATATGTGTATGTGTGTATATATATATATGTTTTATATATGGTACACTTAGCTAGAAGGGAACTTAGAGTTCACCCCCCTTGTTTTATAAAGGGGTGAGGACAGAGTCTACCCAAATTTTGTGAATGTGATGGATGATGTATCAGCAAAAGAGACTAATTAGGAATTATGTGTGTGTATGTGTAAATACACAGACATAAATTTGTCTCTATGCGTGTGTTTGTAAATGTATAAAGAAAGAGAATACAATTAGTTGTGTCCCCAAACCATCAAAAAGATGAGATTATCAAAGAAGAGGAGGTGCTTAGCAGTGTCAAATACAGTAGAGAGGTCAAGAAGGATCAGGATTGAGAAGAGGTTATTAAATAACAATGATGATGAAGATGATAGAATTTGCCTAGATTTTCTCATTTGTCATAAGGAGATGTTTTGTTTGGTTTCTAAGAGAGCTTGGTGTCCTTTGATTTTAACTCGTTTTTCCCTCTAACTGATCCTTGGGATCGATGAATGGTGCACATACAGACTGAACTGTTGCTACAAGTATGCTTTGTCTATAAAAGTGAGTGACGTACAATTAGTCATCTAGATAGAATTACCAAAATTAAACACATCTTGAACCTTTAGCTGGCAGATGATAGCCTGGCAGTGAGCTGGGAACCTGAACAGCTGCAGAATCTCTCCTTTACCAACCACCACAGTGAAGCGCTGGAATCTATTTAGGAAAAGCCAATTCCCTGATAAGGTAGCAAATATCTGTAGAGAAAGCCCCTGCACAGATCCATTTCCTAAAGTTGTCTTCATCTAATTAGCTCTGCAACCTTGAGCAGAGCACTAGTTCCCTCCTCCCCCACCCTGAGGCTCAGTCCGCTCATTTATAAAATGAGAAGGCAGATTTAGACACTCTCTAAAGTCCCGTCAGTCTAAAATTCTATGTTTTTAATATAATAGTTGTTTCTTCTTCCACTGAAAGTAGGAGAGCAAAGGAGAAAGTAAAAGATGGATTAAAATAGTTGTAAACTGATAGAATTAAAAGGGATCCCAGAGACCATTTAGTCCAACCCTGAGCTGAAACATAAAACCCTTTTTAAAAATTCCCCAAACACTTGTCCAAAGTCCATTTGAAGTCCTTCATTTATTAGGCCCTCATTAGAATCCACCCATCCCATTGTTGAACAGTACTATCTATGAGGATGCTTATTCTAATGTTGAGCCAAAATCAGTCTTATGTCCAATGATCCCCCTACTTAGTCTACCTTTTGGGATCAAGCAGAATAGGTTTATACCATCTTCCATGTGATGATACGCTCTTCGAATTTTTTTTTTTGTTTATTTTCGGTGAGGCAATTGGGGTTAAGTGACTTGTCCAGGGTCACACAGCTAGTAAAATGTCAAATATCTGAGGCTGGATTTGAACTCGGGTCCTTCTGACTCCGGAGCATATTCTATCCACTGCACCATCTAGCTGCCCCCAAAATTTGTAAATAGTAGTCATGTCCCCCATGTCACCCACATGTCATAATCATATCTTTTCAAGGCTCACCATCATCATTTCTTCGAACCAATCTGGATATGGCATAGTTTCTATACGTGGTCACCCTTCTTTGAACAGGGCCAATTTGTCAGTATCCTCTGGGAAAAAACCTGATCCCCAGTAATGTATCCAGCAGCCCAGGTATAGTCTGAGAAATGCCAAGTACAGCAGGATGCCACCTCCCCTATTCTGAACACTACATAGTACAAGATTACAGAATTCATTTTGGCTGCCACATCTCACTTGTAACTCATGCTGACCCTGCCAGTTGATTTTTTTTTAAAACATCATCTGCATTCCATCCACATCTTTATCATCCAATATTTGTCCATTTGAGGAAAGACCATGTGAATGTAACCTCTCTTCTCTATTATCAGTAATCCCTGAAATATAACAGTGCATGTGAAGGTGCTTGGAAAATTATGAAGGACTATACACATACAAGGTATCATTACAGAAATGATTCAGGGCACAACGGATATCTCTTTCCTCCTCAGATGTCTCTTTCCCCCTGCAAGTGTTGAGAATCTGACTGATACATAGAAAATTACTTTTAAAAAGTTTTATTGATGTCTTTATCTTTTACATCACAGTCAGCTTAATAATTTAAAAATGCAAGAGGCATTTATTAAATACTGGCTATGTACTCAGAAGGGCAGCTAGAAGGATCAGAGGATAGAGGGCTGGGCCTGGAGTCAGGAAATTGTCATTTTTTCAGTTCTGTGGTTTTCTTGGCAAAGATACTGGAGTAGTTTGTCATTTCCTTCTCCTGCTCATTTTACCAGGAAAAACTGAGGGAAATAGGGTCCAGTGGCTTGTCTAGGGTCACACAGCTAGTAAGTGTCTGAGGCCAGATTTTAACTCAGAAAGATGAGTCTTCCTGATCCCAGGCCCGGTGCTCTATCTACTATGTTACCTAGACTGAGTTCAAGTCCAGCCTCAGACACTTACTAGCTGTGTGACCTTGGGCAAGTCATTAAACCTGTGTTTGCTTTAATCTACTGGAGAAGGATATGGCAAACTACTCTAGTGCCTTTGCCAAGAAAACCTCATGGACAGTATGAGCCATGGGGTCAAGAAGAGTCACACATGACTAAACAACTGAACAACAGATATGTTGGGAGCTATCCAAGGTACGGAGCACACAAAAATAAGAGGTGGGATCCCTGCCCTCAAAGAGCTTACGTTCAATTGTATAATCCTATCTGTGTACAGACAAATATAAAGTATAGCAACAAGGGAAATATGCAAATGCAAACTAATATGGAGGAAGGGAACAGCCATGGAATAAGGAAAATGCTCATGTAAGATATGACACCTTAATTTTCAAAGGAGGTTAGGGGGAGCCAAGATGGCCGCATGAAAACAGTGTCTTACCGGAGCTCTCTCACTAGGTCTGTTAGATTCCTATGAAAAAGTGAATTTGAGCAGATTTGAGAGAGTTAGAAAGCACGAGCAGTCTGAGTGGGGCAAATTTCCAAGCCGGGAGAGTCTGAAAGGCCGAAAGCACCAATCAGTAGGCTTGGAGAGTGCTCTGCGTGAGGAGCTGCTCCAGACCAAAGCGGAAGCGGCTGGCCGGGAAACCCACATGAGACACAGGCTGGGAGAAAGCCGGGTGCCCAAAACCGGCGGAGATCCCCAGGCTTCCCGACACAGGATGGCAGTCTGTGGAAGCTATGAGAGGCAGCGCAAAGCCACTGGCCATGAAAAATCAACTCCTGAGGCTTGCAGCCCAAAGGTATGAAACACGGCTTCTTGAACTTCCAGGAGACATGATGGCCAGGTAAATGGCTCTAATCCCTCCCCACTCAGAGAATTCCTGGGGGGGGAGGGGAGGAAGAACGCTGGAACAGAGGAGATAGAAGTGGGGCTTCAGTGGCCAAATAGAAGAAGTTCATTAGTTCCAGAGGGGCAGAGCCGGCAGGGGTCAACACCAGGAGCCCAGACGTAATCTTGCTCCCCTAGGGGAAGTGCCCACACCAGCTCAAACAATAAAGAGCTGAGACCATTGCTGAAGAGCAACAGTGCTGGAGAGCACCCCTAGGGAAAGAGACATCAGGGAGCCAGACCCCTCCCCCACACCTCAGGAAACTGAAGGCTATAATTTACAAAGACAACTACAAGACTCACAATCCCCAGAATAGGAAAGCTGGGACAGAGAGCCCTGAGCCCCAAAAGAAATTTGTTGTAAAGTCAGGAAAAGGCTAACCAACATGAACAAGAACACAAAAAA
>JAQQSZ010010332.1:0-12540 GCA_028646595.1 Phalanger gymnotis
TGCTGCGGTGGGGCCTAAATAAATTTCTTGTTGTTTTCTCCTTAGAGAATCTCTCATACCTTGCGATTTCGGACCATTCAAACATATACATGATTATATTTGAGATCATAAATTCGGCCTTCCTACTACACTCCCTCCACTAGCACAGAGCCCTGCCCATTTATCACTTAGTAAATAGGTACTAGAGAGTTTCTTGAAGCAGGTAAAGGTTAAATGACTTGCCCAGGGCCACATAGCTAATGAGCAGAGTCAACATCAGGATTAAGTATGTATCTTGCCTCCAAGTCCTACACTCTTTGATGCAACCTCTCTATATGATTTACATGCAGAGATAATATGTGTTTCCTTTTCTCCATTCCATTAACATCTGTGTCAAAAGTTAGCTACGTGTGAAGATATCACTTCTGCTTTCATTACAGAGGGATGGGAGATGATCTCAGAAATAAAATGGCCCTCCAGGAGGAACTACATAATTCCATCCACAAATGATGGGCTTTGACATCTATCTGATCTATAGCTCATGTTCCGTCACAAGTGGTAACAACAACCCAGGCATACCCGTTAAAGCAGACTGCTCATAATTTGGGTACCCCCTTTCCTTTATTCTTAAATTGTCAGCAGTAAATCAGGGAGCTGTACAGAAGCAAACACATGTCTCCTTTCCCAGCACTCAGGATTCCTACCCCTACCTCCCTGCCTAGCCCCCAGACCATTTAAAAATCTCAGTCCAAATCAACTATTTCAAAACTATCCCTCAAAAGTTCTTTATCTCGGGTATGTGAAGCCTTTTCCTTAAATATTTAGGTAACTCTGTTTCGATATAAACTGGCTTTATTTTATAATCCTACGGTAGGCAGCCCTACTAAAATTTAGCATATTCATTCCCAAAAAGCCCTGAGCAATTCATAGTAGCAATAAAAACCAGTCAACTTGTGAGGCAAAATGAGGTTGGGGCAGAGTGCTCAAAAACTTTGTCAGTGATACATTAAAAAAGGGACAGGAAGCTAATCTTGAAAAGGGATATAACAGCTTTATACATGTTCAATGGTTTAAAAAACCCTACAAAATACTATTATAAAAAGTGGCTGAAGTCAGGGGCCTTCAGCTGCTGCTCCCCCTGCAGCCCAGGCTACAGGAACAGGTTGGATAGGCCCACAATCTGGAGGCCAGAGGCCACAGCAAAAGGGGTGAGGTTGCAGCTAGCACAGACCAGCCTTTCTCTGACCACAGCTCCTACTGCACCAGAAGATATACAATGAAGACATTGCTGTACCTTGACAAAGACCTGAAATTTGCTTGCAGAAACAGGATTGGAAGGGTTGTAGCTTGTGAGTTATTGTGAAGTAGTGCAGTTTTTGGAGTTCTCTCACTGTTTTATGCCCAAAATGTCCCTAATATATCAACCAAGTTTGAACAAATTCCCATTTTCAAAACACATGTGATGGCAGATCTATGTTTTATTTTATGCACATGAACTCCTTGGAGGCAGGGATTCTTTGGGCCTTTTTTGCGTTCCCAGCTCCTGGCACATGAATGAATGCTTGCTGATTTGACTTAAAACCATTATTCTATGAAGGGGCCCATTGGCTTCACCAGGCTGCTGAAGGGATTCTAGACACAGAAAAGTTCTACTTTAAATGCTTCCAGAAAAAAAATGTCTTGTCCACTTAGAACCAGCTATTGGTTAGCAGAAGCTGGAAACTCACAACTTGCTGCTACTTCAGATATCTGAGGCCTCATTTAACCTCAGGGAAATGGAAGATCTAGTCTGTCAGAGGAAACTATGAGTGATAGTGGAAAGAGACCATCTCTGCCACTGTTTGCATGACCATAGGATAAGTCATCTCCCTTTGGGAAGGAGGAGGTGGTTGAGGGGATCAGGTTTCTCATCTACAAAATGAGAAAGTTCAACTTAGGGGACCCTTTCAGTTCTATGCCACTATGCCTAGAACTTAAGTATCAAGGAAGAAAACAAGCTAGGGGTCATTGTAGATCTACAAGCCTACCCAAAGCATTCTTGAGGGCTGGGAAGCCTAAGAGCAAAGGAGTGAACTAAAGTTAACATATTCGATTAATAAACACGTTCATTAGAAATCCACTATGAGTAAGACAGAAAGTCCTAGTGGATAGAGAGCTGGCATGGAAATCAGGAAAAAAAACTGAGTTCAAGTCCAGTCCCTGACACACACTGGCTGTGAATCCCCAGGCAAAACACTTAACCCGGCAGTACCCTGGGATGATCTCTAATTCTGAGTTACAGAGGTGCTAATGATGTGAATTAGTAGAAAGAGTTCCCTCTACCAAGGAAAAAGACCCAGTCCAAAAAAAGAAAATGTGTAAGGTACTAGGGTTAGCTATTGGCTATACCTTTCTTTTTTTTAAATGATTGTCTCTACCTTAAAGGAATTCAGATTCTACTAGGAGCATGTAACAGACACACACACACACACATATGTATATACATGTATATACACACTATATATATATCCATATCTACACACATAAATATATGCTTTAGAGCAAAATTGCTATTCTTTATATATATAAAATACATCTATAAATATTACATAAATACAAAAATATACATATAAATATAAATATATACATATATAAAGCATAGCAATTTTAGACATACAGTAGTAATGAACTACAAAAAAGTCTACGTATTTGTGTCTAGGGTCATATATATATATATATATGTCTGTATGTTGGCATGTATGTATACAGAGGTAAGAGCACAATGTTTGGTACATAGTAAACAATAAATGCTTTTTCTATTCATTAATTCACTTTAGTAAGCTAAGGTGGGGTGAAGTAAAAGGAAAGATCCAAACAAGTTATGTTTTACAAAAGTTTTTGAATGAGAGGACACTTTCCCTGAGGAGGGATCAATCAATTTAATATTTAAGCAACCACTACGTGCTAGGCACTATGGATACAGACAAAAATGAAGGGCTCTTACCATCAAGGAACTTACATTCTATTTGGAGGAAATAACATGTATGTAATTAAGCATATATGGAATAAATAATAGGTAGTTTAGGGAAGGGATGAAATAAACATTTATTATGCACCTACTGTGTGCCAGGAACCATTCTAAGCACTTTACAAATATCTCATTTGATCCTCACAACAACCTTGGCAGGTAGATGCTATTATTACTCTCATCATATAGCTGAGGAAGCCAAGGCAAACAAATTAAGTGATTTGCCCAGGGTCAAACTCAGGTCTTTCTGAGTCTTTCTGACTCCAAGGCCCTATCTACTATACCACCTAGTTGTCTCTAAGGAAGAAGAGAGGACAAGCTTCTCGAAGAAGATGCTGAATCTTGAAGAAAGTAAAGGCTTCTATAAGGCGGCAGCGAGAAGGGAGACATGGGAGAAGGCTGGCACAAGGGCATGCGGGTAGGAGTGTTGTGCATGAGGACCAAGAAGAAGGCCAGGTTAACTGGACTTTAGAATTCACAAGGAGGAGTCATGTATCTTAAAGCTGGAAAGGTAGGCTGGGACCATATTGTACAAGACCTTAAAAACCAAATGGGGCTTGTTCCTACAGGTAATAGGGACCCACTGAAGTTTATCGAGCAGTAGAGTGACACGGTTAACCTGCAGCAAAGCAAAATTCACTTTGCCAGTTATATAGAGGACAAATGAGAGAGGGGAGAGATTTCAAGCAAGGAGAGCAGTTTGGAGGCTCTGACAATAGCTTGGGAAGAGGTGGCGAGATCCTGAGCTAGAATAATGGTTGTGTCAGTAGAAAGAAAGGGACATGTATGAGAAATGTCATAGAAGTAGAAAAGGGAGGCTTTGGCAGTTGATTGGATATTTTGGGTGAGAGAGGCAAGGGCAATGCCCAGGGTTCAGGGCTGGCAGTGGCCACAACAGACATAGAGTGCTTTGGAAAAAGAATGAATTAAAGAAAATGAGGCATGTTTTGAACGTGTTGAGTTTGGATTTCTATAGCTTGAATTGTTTAATAAGCAGGTTGGTGATAAGAGGGTGGGCAAAGTTGGAGAGGTGGTACCTGAGTTGATCAGGGTAGAAGGTAAAAAGTATTTATTTAGTGTCTACTGTGTGCCCACCAAGCACTTTATAAATATCTCATATGATAATATTTACAACTATTGAAAAAAGAGAAAGATACTAAAAGACGCACGAGGAGGAAATGAATTTCAAGCATCAGGGGTAGCAAACGTGTGGCAAATACAGGCCAGCTTAAAGGAACTTGTAGTCCAGTTTAGCTGGAACATAAGTGAGTGAAAGAGAATAATGTCAAACAAGGCTAGGAAGGTAGTTTGGAGCCACGTTACGGAGCACTATAAATGACAGACCAAGGAGTTTGCACTTGATCCTAGAGGCAAGAGGGATCCTGATGAAGCCTCTTAAGTGAAGGAGTGACAAGGTCAGACCTGTGCCTTAGGATGCTTATTCTGACAGCTGTGTTAAGGGTGTGTTAGAGAGAGGAGAGACGAGGTAGAGAAACCAATTAGGAGGTAATTGAAATGCTCCAGGAGCAAGGTGATGAAGGCCTGAACTAAGGTGGTGGACTAGTGAATGGAGAGAAGGAATAGATGCAAGAGCTTTAGTAGAAGGGGAATAAATGGGACTTGAAAACTAATTGACCAGGGTGGAAGTGGAGGAGGGAAGAAGTCGAAGATTAGTGAAGTCACATTTTTCCAACTTTAGCATGCTAAGCCCTCTGAGCATTTCCACTGTAAGTGTTCCCCTGTGTTCACTGTACATATTCATCACTCTATCCAAAAAACTGTGGCTGGATTTCCATGCCTTTGAGAAAGGGCGATCAATAGTGCACCTTTGGCTTTGTTTTCTCCAAAGGAGAAGTGAGAACAGGCAAGAACTAGAAAGGGGTGATAATGGTGACCAAGGTGATAAAAAGAATGATTAATGAAGAAAATCAAGGAAAAGCAGCAGCAGCGAAGGATTGGGGAAAGGTTGCCTTATTTGAGGCTGCTGTTTAAACACAGCAAAATAGACATGCAGAACTGTGTGCTGCTAGACACACGATCCCAGGAGGTACCTGGCTATTTGCCTAGTAGCTGATGGAGAAACCTTGAACTCGTGGGGTTGAGGCAGGGCTATAAGGCAGTTAGAAGCGCCAACAACCTGCCAACCCTGGGATCTGGGTTTAATGGCCTATGATCTTGGGTAAACCAACCCAGTTTAATCAAAGCTCTTGAGAACCTGTATGGAGTGAATATTTGCATTGGCTGAAGTCATTGGTTTCCTAGAGGCCCTCTGTGATATCAAAGTCAGGCTCCCCTTCTCTGCTGCTGCCATCACCCTAGATTCTGGGACTTCTTCCTATGGATGAGACTCCTGTACTATGTCCTTCCTATTTATGTCTTTGTGGTAATAAAAACATTATAAATTTCCTAGAAAGTCTCTAATGGCAACATAGAATAAGTAAATTCCAGAATCTCAGTGCTACAACATCTGCCACAATATAACCAGCTTGTTCTTACTTCTTGAGTACAAAACCACAAGCATGAGGATTTGAAGAAGAGCAGCCTGGAACAGTGGATAGAGAGCTGGTTCCAGGGTCAAAGAGACCTGAATTCAAATCCTGCCTCTGAAACGTCTGGCACACACTATGTGACCCAGCATAAGTCATGTAATCTCTCAGCGTCCACAGGCAACCTATAATTCAATTTCCTGAATTCAAATCTGGCCTCAGACACTTACTAGCTTTGTGACCCTGGGCAAGTCGCTTAACCCTGGTTGCCTCAGTTTCCTCATCTGTAAAAACGATTATAAGCCTCACAATAGTTTATGACCTGGTTAGAGAAAATTTTCTCATCAGTAGCTCTACCCCATTGAAATCTTATATCACCACCCTCTCCCTAAAAAAGAGGGCATGAAAGTTAAGCTAATAACAAGTTCGTAGAGCAGATATAGAATCCAATAGGTGGAAACGCACTGGATTTGGAATCTGAAGATATGAGTTTGAATTCTGACCCTACTACTTACTAGAGCAGAGATTCTTTCCTTGGGTTCTATGACCTCTTTTGAAGATGCTGATAACTGTATTTCAATATAAGTGGTTTCCTTTATAATCCTATGTATTTTATATATTTAAAAATATTGTCCCAAAAAAGAGTCCATGACACAAAAGACCCATGTACTAGGATAACTTGAGGTAAGTCATTTCACCTTTTTGGCCTTTATCTTCCCGTCACTAGTAAAATGAGGGCATTGGCTTATCGGATCCCTTTTGTCCCTTCTCAGTCTAGAACCTCCGATGTTACTTCCCAGAAATCTCTTGTTTCTAGGTGTTTCTGCCTAATGCTTCCTGTCTAACCCATGACTAGCCCAAGTTCTTCTTCCATGGCTCCTCAAGAAGGCTTTGGTCTCTTTTCTAGTTCTACAAGTCTCCCATTTCCAGCCCTCAGTCATCTTTCCTATGGCTCCCCTAGCCACCCAAAGAAACATTAGAATCCTGAATATAATCTAGACCCAGGAGTTTCTTCTCTCAGCCTTCTTGGCCAGTGACACTCCCAAACTCACTTCCCTGACCCTACAAATGGAGCGTCTTTTCCAAACCCTATCTTCTCATGAACGATTTCTTCCCGTTATATATCAGTCTGGCTCCTCTACTCTGGAAGCCTAAATTCCTTTTTTGAGGCATAAGAGGATTGGACTCCTATTCTCACTCTCCCAGTTGGTTCAGAGAGTTACTCTGTTCTCATTTCTCAGTCTCAGCTTTGGAATGGGCCCAAGAGGTCATCTAGGCCAACCCATCCATAAACAAGAAATCCTCAACAACATCCAAGTCAACAGTCCTCTAATGAGTAGGAACCAACTATCTTCCAAAGTAGTTTTCTACTTAGTACCCTTATCACAGCATTTTAAATATATTTTTAAACATGTCAATGTTGTGGTTATTACTCCGGTCTCAATAAGAAATAACTCTATTTTCTTCACTCTCATGTCATTTTTTTCTTGGTGTGGGAAACTCCTTGCGATAATACACATTGTGACATATCTATGATTATTGCCTCTACCAAAACAGGTCACAACCTATCTATAATTAAGAGCCTCATAGAACTGTTGGAGGTTCATGGAAGTTAGACTTGCCCATAGCCTACAACCATAAATGTCAAAAAGGAGATTTGAACTTAGGTCTTTATAGGTGGCACAGTCAGCAGCTAGGTGGTGCCATAGTGACCGGAGTCAGGAGGACTCATCTTCCTAAGTTCAAATCTGGCCTCAGACACTTCCTAGCTGTGTGACACTTGGGCAAGTCACTTAACCAGGTTTGCCTCAGTTTCCTCATCTGTCAAATGAACTTAAGAAGAAAATAGCAAACCACTCAAGTATCTTTGCCAAGAAAATCCCAAACAGGGTCATGAAGAGTCTGACATGACTGAAAAACAACATCACCCTATCTGTTATGCCACACTGTCCTGGGGCTAACATCTATAAATAGTCATTTAGCATATACACAGAGAATGCAAATTCATGAACACACTAGGACATTGTCACATATAGGCACAGCCTGTGGGGAGCTTTTAACCACATCCTCTCATCCCCTAACAGGAAACTTCAGGCTGGGAGTTGGGGAAAAAAGAGAAGAAATGGTTTCTTTCATCTTCTTCACACTGTATATTGACTAGTCAGAAATGTAGGTCACTTTAATCATGGGAATTTGCCCAGCCTACTTGAAAGGTGAGAAGCTACCCTTACCTAAAAACTTCTAAAGTGGGAGTTCTTAATATAGGGTTTATGAACTTGTTGCTTTAAAAATATTTTTATAACTGCGTCTTAATAAAATGGTTTTCCTTTACAATCCTATGTATTTTGTTTTGTGCATTTAAAAAACATTATTCTGAGGAGTCCATAGGTTTCCCCAGATTGCCAAAGGGGTGCATAAATTAAAAAGTTAGGTTAAGGACCTCCACTTTAGAGACCCTTTCCAGCTCCAGGGGACAAAAAGACTATCTTTTCATTCGGGTTTCCAGGGATAGATCAAGGAAGCTACAAAGGAGAAGTAATTTGGTACAATGGGGAAAACACATTAGCTTTAGAGTCAGAGGACTTGGATTTCACTCCCTCCCTCCTCTGCCACTTAAGTAGCCTGTGTGACCTTAGCAAAGTCCTTTCTCCTCTCTCCTCATCTGCAAAAAGATGGGGAGATGCTAGACTAGATGGCTTTTAACCCACACCCTCGCATTTCAAAAAATGTAATCCTATGATATATAATAGCTAGCATAGCCACATAGCACTTTAAGGTTTATATACATTCATATATATACATAATATATATATATATATAATTTGTTATATATAAGAATGAGAGAGATATAATATATAATAGAAATATATATTATATAGAACCAAGTGATTCATATATAGACACACACATATATCACTTAGTTCTTCCAATAACTTTGTGAGGCACATGCTATTAATTTCTTCACATACAGCTTGGAAGTATCTGAAGGATTTGAACACAGGCCTTCCTAACTCCATGAGTAACACTACCCACTGCTACCTGACAATCCCCTGACCTTCTTCTGTCTATTCAACTTCAGCTTTCCATTTCCTCAAACAAGAGGGAGGAGAAAACCAATTTGTAGTCATTATCGCATGTGAATCAGTCTCATCTTTCTATTTTCCACTCCTGGAGGAGTTAGGACAGAAGGTGTTTTTTCAGTCTCACACACACACACACACACACACACACACACACACACACACACACACACACGTGCCTTCCCCAGGCCAAACCCCACCCCTCTATTTCCTCACCTTTCCGTGGCAGGCACAATGTGGGTTGGGAAAACTCCTTAAAGTTTTTCAGGCGGTGCCAAATACTGAAAAGCTTCAGAGGACTTAGAGATCCCAGAGGTTACTTGAGGTAAGGTTTTCACAAGTTTACGATGTGAATCATTGGCACATGTCTAAACCCTGTCCTTGAAAAGTAACAGAAGAAGAAAAAATACATGCTTTTTGTAGTTCTTTGAACCAGCCCCCACCTCTCCCTGCTGGGGCTCTAGCAAACATCAAGGTACTCCTTGAGCAGAATTTCTCTGGGAGGATCAGTACAGAAGAGGATGCTGTTGAGTCCGCTGGAGCCAATAAACACCAAGACCCAAGTGTTACTATTTTTCAGCCTGGCAAAAGGGAAGAAAAGGGTGGAAGGAGGAGGAGGGGAGAGGGAGGCTGGGGGAGAAGCTGAGGGTAGGGAGAGCAACACAGAATCACATGAGATTCTTCCTCTTTCCCCTCACGCTCCATCCATTTTCCCTGTGCACACAGCCCCAGAGAGAGACCTTTTAAGGGGGAAGAAGCAGAGGGACTCGTGTCTGCGCGCCCTGAATTTACTTGGCACTTCCTTGATCTGGCTCCCCCTTTGGCCAGACCTACGAGTTCCACATGTTTCCCAGCTGGAGTCTGTTGGACAAAAGAAAAGAGAAGGAAATGTAACAGAAGAAAAGTCTTAAATGAGGGCAGTGGCTTTTCCAGAGTGGAGGCTTTCAGGTGGAACCCATTTACAGCGGTATCTGTGAGAACAGCTCTTCAGATAAGAGGGTCTACAGTGTCTGAGACTATTAACTCGGGCCAGACATTTAGGATCAGGGGCCAATGGTAAGCTCACCACAGGAATAGAATTTGTTCAGATATACTAGGGAATGGATGAGACCAATCATTAATGAATACAAGCTTTAAGAGGATTTTTTACATATATAAATCTAAATATATACACACACACATACACACACACACACACACACACACACACACACACAGAGTCCAGTCTAATCCAGCCTAGGAGATCACCAAAATGAATTTTTAAAAAACATGCTGTGAAACCGACTCACTTGGTTTTACTGCCCCCCAAAAGACATCCAACTCCAGGGAAATAACAGATGAGCCCACAGAGTTTGTTCAAGCAGCTGGTTTGTAGAGTGAACAAAGCATCCTTCTTAAAGTCAGGAATACCCAAGCTGAAATCCTGCCTTAGATGGTTACCAGCTCAGTGATATTGGGCAAATAAGTATCTGGGTCCCTGTCACCTCCCCAGTTGTTGTTAAGTTACATCTGACTCTTCATGTCCCAATTTGGGGTTTCCTTGGCAAAAAAAAATACTCCGGCTCATTTCATAGATGATGAAAGTGAGGCAGTCGGGGTTAAGTGACTTGCCCAGGGTCACACAGCTGAGAAGTGCCTGGGGCCAAACGTGAACTCAGCTCTTCCTGACTCCCCTTCCTCATCTATAACACGTGGCTAATAACAGCGTTTACCTCACACGGTTGTTGTCAGAATCAAGCGAGAGCACACAGGTAAAGCGCTTTGAAAGTCTTAAAATGTTCCATGGCAGCAATTATTATTCCTCTCATGAAATAAACAGGAGTGTTGCTGGTGATCTGTTTTGACCATCGGATGGAAACAAATTAACCAAGCATTTTATTTGAGGCCTGAAATTCACACAGCCCTTTAGTAAGCGATACAGGCGGATTCCAAAGAAACTGTCTCGGTCCTCAAGTAGTTAGCAATTAAACTGGGGAAGATTAAAAAAAAACGCACATGAAATAACTTGAGAAGTCACATGGAAAGGGGCTCAGTCCACCCTCCCACCCCATCCCCAAAATTAAATACAGAAGGCCTGGATTGGATTAATCACCAGCATCTCCAGTACTGCAGCTAACAAGACAATCTGTACTGATACTTTTATCAGGTGAGAATGCTTCTTTGACTGAGACCTCCCCCTCATCCTTACACGTATAAATACAAAAATGACTGCAAATATACATACACATATAGACACACATATATTTATACATGCATATATACACGTAAGTACATATATGTTTATACGTATATACACATGTAAGTACATATATGTTTATACGTATATACACACATGTAAGTACATATATGTTTATACATATATATACACACATGTGCATATATGTGTGTATATATATACATATATACATACACACACATAATACAGAGAAGACGCTTGCAAGGTACCATCAGAGTGTTTTCAGGACTAAATGGGATAGACCTAGCAAAGGAGGTGGGTTTTAATCAAATACATGAAGATGAGATCATGCTTGGTTGTTCAGAGAGGACATTCCAGATAGGAGAAATGAATGTAAATGAGCTAAGGCAGCAAAGATTGAGAATGGAATAAGCCACAGAAAGATGGGTTCTATTCTGTTAGGCAGCTACATAGTGTTGTCCTTGGAATTAGGGAGACGAGTGTGAATCCCGCCTCAGACATTTAGCAGCTGTAGGACCCTTCACAAATCATTCAACCTCTGTTAGCCTCAGTTTCCTTATCTGCAAAATGGGGGTGATAAGAGCTCCTTGCTCACAGGATCCAAAGGGATGACACGGAGAAGTGTTATGCAAGCTGTAAAGAGCTGTATCGATACTGGTTGTTGTTAAAAAAAAAGGGGGGGGGGTAGCTGGAGTAGAGCACGGGCCCTGGAGTCAGGAGAACCTGAGTTCAAATCCAGCCTCAGACACTTGACACACTAGCTATGTGACTTTGGGCAAGTCACTTAACCCCAATTGCCCTGCATTCCCCCCTCCAAAAAAAAAGATACACTAGACACCTAATAAAGGGAAGATTAGAAATCTAGCTCATGGTGAGGAAAGGCGGGATGAGGGTATATATCTACAGTTATCTTGTGGTTCCAAAACAACAAATTCACCAAGTCACTCCCTTGGGCAAGAATCTTTAATAGGTCCCCACTGGCTGCTTACCAGGGTCTCCCAGGAGCCCCAAGACAGTCAGACAATCCAGCCAATGAGGTTTTCTTTCTAATCCCCCTGTTCAGCGCTCCCCTGTCCCATCCCTGTGCCTTGGCACTGGCCGTCCTCAGCTCCTGAAGCTTAGAAAAACTCCCTCCTCACTTGCAGCTCTTAAAATGCCCACTTTCCTTCAAGGATCAGCTCATATGCCAGATTCTACAGGAACACTTCTCCTAATGCTTTCCTATCCCCGCCCAGCTACAAGACCCACCCCCTTGAAAATTAACTTGAATCTGTTTTGTGAATGTCTATACATGCACACATCTGCTTGGGCTAGACTCAAAGCTCCTTGAAAGCTGGGACTGTTGGACTTATGTCTCCGTATCCCCCTCACAGTGAGCACGATATTATTGTTCAGTTGTTTTCAATCACGCCTGGCTCTTCCTGGACCCATTTGGGGTTTTCTTGGCCAAGATACTGGAGTGGTTTGCCATTTCCTTCTCCAGCTCACTTGACAGATGACAAAACTGAGGCAAACAGGGCTAAATGACCTGCTCAGGGTCACAGAGCTAGGAGGTATCTGAGGCCAGATTTGAACTCAGCATGAGGAGTCTTCCAGGCCTGGCACTCTCTCTACTGCGCCACCTAGCTGCTCCTAACTTAGCACAATACCCATGTGTTGTTAAGCAAAATTGTCTCATTAGCATGGCTTTTGTTTCTTTTGAGTGGAAGTACTTTCAGCTGTTAAGTGCTAAGCCCCAGGCCCGGGGCCCTGTCAGGTGTGAAACCTGTGTGGGTGTGGATTGGTGACTTA
>JAQQSZ010010333.1:0-12540 GCA_028646595.1 Phalanger gymnotis
GCTTCCCTCTGCCACTTTGTGGGTTCTGTAGCTCTAGAATTGGTTCAGAGCTATTTTTTATAGGTTTTTGGAGGGACTTGGTGGGGAGCTCACGCCAGTCACTGCTTCCCAGCTGCCATCTTGGCTCCACCTCCATGAATAGGCCTCTTAAAGAAGTGTGTCAAGGGATGGCCCTTTTAATTCATATAGGAAAGATCTGTTATACCAGTCTGAGAGAAGAGAATAGTCTAATGTGGGCTATGCCAGGTTTGATTGGTCCATAGCATATCTGGAGCAGGCCTCAGGGCACTGAATCACCAAAGCTGTTGCCGTTTCCATGCTTAACTCATATATGCCAAAAACAATTGGAAGTCCAGTAGGAAAGGTCTCTCAGACCTGCATGAGAGAAGAACATGGTCCAGCCTCAGCCTTGGGGCAGCAGTGGTGGTGGCTGCAGCAGCAGTGGCTTCTTCTGGACTGCTTGACCAACAGACAGTAGGGGATTGAGCAGCTGATCAAAGGGGGATTGCAGGTATCTCTCTGATGGTACTGAGGCAGGATTCTCTTGTTTAGCTCACTCTCGTATCTGGGTCACAGCCCTGGGTGGTTGTCCTGGGTAGAGGAGGAGGACTGGCATGATGGAGCGTGTGGCCACGGTGGAGAAAAAAATCTTCGTCACACTTCCAAGGCAAAAAAGGAGTGCTCACAGAAGAGAACACAGTCCAGGAGGAGCATAAAATCCTCTCCTTTGATCATACAACCTTAGAAGTACTGAACATTTACAGGTTCCTAGAAATATCTCTAAAAACAGCTGTGTGAAACCTCTGAAGCTAGGGACAGTACACATTCCACACTAGAAGCGGAGTCCTTCCTTAACAAAGATATAATAAGTCAAGTAATTGGCTGGGAAGATGAGCAAACAGTAGGAAAAACCCTGCAGATTATATCATCTTACTTTGGTAACAAGGAAGATGAAATCATACAACCAGAAAATGACACAAAGGTCAAAGCTCCTACATCAAAAGCCTCCAAACATATATATATATATATATATATATATATATATATATATATATATATATATATATATATATATGTACTGGTTGTAGGTCATGGAAGAACTCAGTAAGGATTTTGAAAGCTAAGTAAGAGAAGTAAAGGAAAAATTGGGAAGATAAGTGAAAGTGATGAAAGGAAATCATGAAAAATGAGTCAACAGTTTGCTGAAGGAGATCCCCAAAATGCTGAAAAAATAACATGTTAAAAAATAGACTAACCCACCTGGTACTGGCTAAGAAACAGAGCGGTAGATCACTGGAATAGGTTAGGTACACAAGATGCAGAAGTCAATGACTATAGCAATCTACCCTTTGATAAACCCAAAGAATACAGCTTCTGGGTTAAGAGTTCACTGTTTCACAAAAACTGCTCGGAAAATTGGAAAATGGTATGGCAGAAACTGGACATACACTATTTACCAAAATAAAGGCAAAATGGGTTCATGATTTATAAATAAAGGCTGATACTATAAGTGATTTGGGAGAGCAGGGAATAGTTTATCTATCAGATCTATGGGAAAGGGAAGAATTCACGACACAACAAGAGATAGAGAGCATTAAAAAATGCAAAATGAATAATTTTGATTATGTTGAACTGAAAAGTTTTTGTATAAACAAAGCCAACACAACAAAGATTAGGAGGGAAGTAGAAAATTGGGAGAAAATCTTTATAACCAGTGTCTCTGATAAAGGCCTCATATCTAAAATTTCCAGGTAACTGAACCAAATTTGTAGGAATAAACTCATTCCCCAACTGATAAATGGTCAAAGCATATGAACAGGCAACTATCAGAGGAAGAAATTAAACATATCTATAGTCATATGAAAAAATATACTAAATCATTATTGATTAGAGAAATGCAAATCAAAACAACTCTTAGGTACCACATCTCTCCTGTCAGATTGGCTAACATGACAGAACAGGAAAATGATAAATGCTCAACAGGATGCGGGAAAATTGTGGAGTTGTTCATGGAGTTGTGAACAGATCCAGCTATTTGGAGAGCAATTTGGAACTATGTTCGAAGGGCTATAAGAATGTGCATTATCCTTTGACCAGCAATACCACTCCTAGGGCTATATCCCAAAGAGATCACACAAGTGGGGAAGGGCCAAAATGTACAAAAATATTTACAGCAGCTCTTGTGTGGTAGCAAAGAATTAGAAAACAAAGGGATGCCCATCAATTGGGGAACGGCTAAACAAGTTCTGCTACATGAATGTAATGGAATACTATTGTGCTATAATATATTAATTTGTACACAGCACATTTTACTTTGTATCACTCCATACAATATTTCCAAGTTTTTTTTTCTCTAAGAGCATCCTGCTCATCATTTTTTATAATAAATTAGTATTGCATTAGAATCACATACCAAAACTTGTTCAACCATTCCCCAATTGATAGACATCCCCTCAATTTCTAATTCTTTGCCCCCATAAAGTAGTCGCCATAAATATTTTTGTACATATAAGTCCTTTTCCTTTTTGTTTTTTATCTCTTTTGGGATACAGACCTAATAGTGGTATTGCTAGGTCTAAGGGTATACATGGTTTTATAGCCCACTGGGCATAGTTGCAAACTGATCTACAGAATGTTGAATCAGTTCACAACTCCACCAACTGTGCATTAATGTGGCTTCTATTCCCCAGGCCCTTAAGCATTTGTCATTTACCTTTTCTGCCCATTAGCATGAGGTAGCACCTTAGACTTGCTTTTGCATTTCTCTAATCAATAGTGACTTAGAGTACTTTTTCATATTGCTATAGATAGCTTTGATAGTGTCATTTGAAAAACTTATCATATAGAAACAAAACCAAAAAAAAAAGGATAAAAAAGAGAACAAATAGTTTGCCTCCATCTGCATTCAGACTCCACAGTTTTTAATCTGGATGTAGCTAGCTTTTCCAACATGAGTCCCCTGGAGCTGTCTTTGAGCCTTGTATTGTTGAGGAGATCCAAGTCTATCAAAGTTAGTCATCACAGAATCAGTATGTCTGTGGTTGTGTAGAATGTTCTCCTGCTTCTGCTCCCCTCACTCATCATCAGATCATGTAGGTCTTTCCAGGTTATTATGAAGTCTGTATTTTCCCATTTCTTATAGCACGATAACATTCCAATATATTCATATACTACAACTTGTTCAGTCATTCCCCAACTGATGAGCATCCCCTTGATTTCCAATTCTTTGCCACCACAAATGGAGCAACTATAAATATTTTTATATATACTTGTCCCTTTCCCAATTGTGTGATCTCTTGGGGATATAGCCCTAGGAATAGTATTGCTGGGTAAAAGGGTATGCACATTTTTATAGCCCTTTGGACATAGTTCCAAATTGCTCTCCAAAATGGCTAAATCTGTTCACAACTCCACCAACGATGTATTAAGGTTCCAATTTTCCCATGTCCTGTCCAGAATTTATCATTTTCCTGTTTTGTCATGTTAGTCAATCTGACAAGAGAGATGTGGTTCCTAAGAGTTGCTTTGATTTGCATTTCTCTAATCAATAATGATTTAGGGCATTTTTTCATATGCCTACAGATATCTTTAATTTCTTCTTCTGAAAATTGCCTGTTCATATCCTTTGACTATTTCTCAATTGGGGATTGACTTTTATTCCTACAAATTTGGCTCGGTTCCCTGTATATTTTAGATATGAGATCTTTATCGGAAACACTGGTTGTAAAGATTTTCTCCCAATTTTCTGCTGCCATCCTAATCTTTGTTGCATTGGCTTTGTTTATATAAAACCTTTTCAGTTTAACATAATCAAAATTATCCATTTTGCATTTTGTAATCCTCTCTATCTCTTGTTGTGTCATAAATTCTTCCCTTTCCCAAAGATCTTATAAACTATTCCCTGCCCTCCCTAATTGCATATAGCATCAGCCTGTATTTTTAAATCATGAACCCATTTTGACTTAATTTTGTTATATGGTGTAAAATTTTGGTCTATGCCCACTCTCTGCCATACCATTTCCCAATTTTTCTAGCAGTTTTTGTGAAATAGTGAATTCTTAGCCCAGAAGCTGGATTCTTTGGGTTTATCAAAGAATAGATTGCTATATTCTGCGTCTTGCGTACCTAAACGATTCCACTGATTCGGCACTCTGTTGTTTAGCCAGTACCAGGTAGATTTGATGACTGCTGCTTTATACTACTGTTTGATATCTTGTATGGCTAGGATACCTTCCCTGGCATTTAATTTGGTTAGTTCCCTTGATATTCTGGACTTTTTGTTTTCCAGATGAATTTTGTTATTATTTTATGCAGCTCTGTAAAATAATTTTTGGTAGTTTTATTGGTATGGCACTGAATAAGTAAATTAATTTAGGTGAAATTGTCATTTTAAATATATTAGCTCAGGTTAACCATGAGAAACTGATATTTTTCCATTTATTTAGATCTGACTTCATTCGCATGAAAAGTGTTTCATAATTATGTTCATATAGGCCCTGGGTTTGTCTAGGCAGGCAGACTCCCAAATATTTCATATTGTCTACAGTAACTTTAAATGGAATTTCTCTTTCCATCTGTTCCTGTTGGGCTTTGTTAGTAATGTGTAGGAATGCCAAGGATTTATTTGGGTTTGTTTTATATCCTGCAACTTTACAAAAGTTTTTTTTTTATTATTTCATGTAGTTTTTCACTTGATTTTCTAGGATTCTCTAAGTAAATCATCATATAATTTGCAAAAAGTGATAATTTAGTTTCTTCTTTGCCTATTCTAATTCCTTCAATTTTCTTTTCTTCTTTTAATGCTAAAGCTAACATTTATAATACCAAATTGAATAGTAGGGGTGATAATGGAAATCCTTGTTTCACCCTGGATCTTATTGGGAATGCATCTACCTTATCCTCATTACATATAATGCTTGCTGATGTATTTTGATACATGATATTTATAATTTTAAGGAATTTATGCCTATCCTTTCTAGTGCTTTCAATAGGAATGGGTGTTGTATTTTGTCAAAAGCTTTTTCTGCATCTATTGAGGTAATCCTAAGGTTTCTGCTAGTTTTGTTGTTGATATGATCCATTATCCTGATAGTTTTCCTAGTATTGAACCAGCCTTGCATTCTTGTAATAAATCCTAACCGGTTGTACTATATTATTCTTATAATAACTTGCTGCAATATTTTTGCTAATATTTTATTTAAAATTTTTGCATCAATATTTATTAGGGAAATTGGTCTATAATTTTCTTTCTCAGTTTTGCCTCTTCCTGGTTTAGGTATTAGTACCATATTTGTTTCATAAAAAGAATTTGATAGGACTCCTTTACCTATTTTCCCAAATAGTCTATAAAGAATGGGAATTAATTGTTCTTCAAACGTTTGATAGAATTCACATGTAAAACCGTCTGTCCCTGGAGATTTTTTCCGAGGGAGTTCATTGATGACTTGATTAATTTCTTATTCTGAGATGTTATTTAGGTAGTTTACTGTCTCTTACATTTACCTGGGCAATTTGTATATTTATAAATATTCATACATTTTCTTAAGGTTATCAAATTTATGGACATACAGTTGGGCAAAGTAATTCCTAATTATGTTTTAATTTCCTCTTCATTGGAGGTGAATTCACCCTTTTCATTTTTGATACTGGTGATTTGGTTTTCTTTCTTTTACTTTAATCAAATTGACCAAGGGTTTATCAATTTAATTATTTTTTTCATAAAACCAGCTCTTAGTTTTTTTTTTATTAGTTCAATAGTTTTCTTGATTTTAATTTTATTAATCTCTCCTTTGATTTTCAGTATTTCTAATTTGGTATCAATTGATGATTTTCATTTCATTCTTTTACTATTTTTTTCAGTTGCATGCCCTTTTCATTGATCTCCTCTATATCTGTTTTATTCATGTAAGCATTTAGAGATATAAAACTTCCCCTAAGAACTGCTTTTGATGCATTCCATAATTTTAGGTATGTTGTCTCATTATTTTCATTCTCTTGAATGAAGTTTATGATGGTTTCTATAATTTGTTCTTTGACCCACTCATTCTTTAGGATTAGATTATTTCTTTTCCAATTAATTTTTATTTTATCTTTCACGGTCCTTTATTACAAATAATTTTTATTGCATTGTGATCTGAGAATGATGCATTGACTATTTCTGCCTTTCTGCACTGGATTGTTATTCCCTAGTACACGGTCCTTTTTTGAGTATGTGCCATGTACCTCTGAGAAAAAAAAGTACATTACTTTTTATTTACTTTCAGTTTTCTCCAGAGGTCTGTCATATCTGCCTTTTCTAAAATTATATTCACCTCCTTGTTTTCTTTCTTGTTTATTTTGATGTTAGATTATCAAGTTCAAAAAGGGAGAGGTTGAGGTCCCCCACTAGTATGGTTTTGCTTTCTATTTCTTCCTATGATGTCCTTAATTTCTCCTCTTAGAATTTGCATGCTATACCACTTGGTGCATATTTGTTTGATAATGATATTGCTTCATTGTCTATGGTGCCTCTTACCAGGATATAGTTCCCTTCTTTATCTCTTTTTAATTAGATATATCTTTGCTTTTGCTTTTTCTCAGATTAGGATTTCTACTCCTGCTTTTTTTTTCCTTTACCTGAAGCATAATATATTTACTCCAGCCATTTACCTTTACCCTGTGTGTATCCCCCTTTTTCAAATGTGTTCCTTGTAAACAATATATTGCAGGATTATAGTTTTCAATCCATTCTGCTATCTGCCTCTGTATTATGGGAGAATTCATCCCATTCACATTCACAGTTATGATTACAAGCTGTGTCTTTTTCTCTATCCTGTTTCCCTTCCCTGTTTATACTTTTATTTCTTCCTTCTCCCTTCCACTCCCTAAGAGTTTTTGCTTTTGACCCCCACCATCCTCAATTTACCCTCCCTCTTGATTCCCCTACCTTATCTTACCGTTTTCCCCGTGCTACTTCTTTCCCCCATTTCTGACCACTCCCCTCCCTTTTGTTTCCCCTTTCCCTTCCTACTGCCTGTAGGACAAGTTTAATTTCTATACTTGTCAGATTACGATATTCTCTCCTTGAACCAAATCCAATGAGAGTAAAGCTCATATACTACTCTTCTCTCTCTCTTCTTTCCCTCTACTATAATCTGGTTTTGTGCCTCTTTGTGTGATATAATTTACCCTTTTCTACTACTTCTTTACTTCTTCTCCCAGAACCCTCCCTCTTAATTATGTTTTTATCATTATATCAACTATTTTACTGACATCCACAGTGTATGTGTATCCCTTTCAATTTTCATAATAATTGTACTATTACAAAGATTGACATATGTATATATATGTATATGTACATATATATCATATATTAAACAATACAATTCTATATAAGGATGTAAAAAATTTGCCATTATTGTTTAACAGGATTTGTGAGTTTTTTCCTCCTGTTTACCTTTTTATGTCTCCCTTGAGTTATGTATTTGAAGATCAAATTTTCCATCGAGCTCTGGCTTTCTCATCAGCAAAGTCTAGAAATTCCTTATTTCATTGAATGTCCATCTTCTTGCCTGGAAAATTATGCTCAATTTTGCTGGGTAGTTAATCCTAGGTTGTAGTCCTAGCTCCTTTGCCTTTCTGAATATCATATTCCAAATTCCCCTGTCATTTAATGTAGAAGCTGAAAGATCTTTCGTGATCCTGACTGTAGTTCCATGATATTTGAATTGTTTCTTTTTTGCTCCTTGTAGTATTTTCTCCTTGACTTGATAATTCTGGAATTTGGCTATGATATTTCTTAGAGTTTTCAATTTGGGATCTCTTTCAGGGAATGATCAGTGGATTCTTTCAATGACTATTTTCCTGTCTGGTTCTAGGAACTTGGGAGAGTTTTCCTTGATAATTTCCTGGAAGAAACTGTCTAGGCTCTTTTGTTCAGTGTAGCTTTCTGGTTGACCAAAAATTCTTAAATTATCTCTCCTGGATCTATTTTCCAGGTCAGTTTTTTTCCAACCAGGTATTTCACATTTTCTTCTGGTTTTTTTTTCATTCTTTACATTTTGTTTGACTACTTCTTGATGCCTCATCTAGTCATTAGCTCCCACTTGCTCAATATCCCTTTCAATGGTCATAATAACAGTAACATTCTCAAAATTGGCATATCTATCTATCTATCTATCTATCTATTTACCTATCTACATCTATATATGTTTATATATAGATACATACAGATAGATAGATGTAGATATAGATATATATATAGTTATATAGATATAGATATAGTTATATAGATATAGATATAGTTATATAGATATAGATATACATATACATATACATGTACATATACATATAGATAGATAACATATGTAAAACAATATAATCCCATGCTAGGATGTAAACAATTTGCCCTTATTGATTAACAAGGTTTGTGGGGATTTTTCTCCGCTGTTTATCTTTTTATGTCTCTCTTGAGTTTTGTATTTGGAGATCAAATTTTCCATTGAGTTCTGGCCTTTTTCATCAGGAAGGTCTGGAATTCCCTTATTTTGTTGAATGTCCATCTCCTTGCCTGAAAAATTATGCTCAATTTTGCTGGGCAGTTGGTCCTTGGTTGTAGTCCAAGCTCCTTTGTCCTTTGGAATATCATATTGCACTTTCTCCTGTCATTTAATGTAGAACCTGAAATATCCTGTTTGATCCTGACTGTAGTTCCCCGATATTTGAATTGTTTCTTTTTGGCTCCTTGCAGTATTTTCACCTTCACTTTGTAATTCTGAAATGTGGCTATAATATTTCTTGGTGTTTTCCATTTGAGATCTCTTTCAGGAGGTGGATTCTTTCAAGAAGTATTTTCCCCTCTGGTTCTAGGACCTCTGGGCAGTTATCTTTGATAATTTCTTCAAAGATACTGTCCAGGCTATTTTTTTATTGTGGCTTTTTGATAGAGAAATAATTCTTAAATTGTCTCTCCTGCATCTATTTTCCAGGTCAGTTTTTTTGCAACTAGGTATTTCACATTTTCTTCTATTTTTTTCATTCTTTACATTTTGTTTGACTACTTCTTGATGCCTCATAGAGTCATTAGCTTCCACTTGCTCAATTCTAATTTTTAATGAATTGCTGTCTTCATTTTGATTTTGAGTCTCCTTTTCCAATTGCTTGATTTTACCTTTCAGGGTGTCATTTTTCTCTAATTAGATTCTGAATCTCCTTAGCCATTTCACTGATTTTATTTTTTAAAAATTTGTCCTCATCAGTAATTTTTTTTCCATTTTTTCTTTTACCCCATAATTTGTTTTTTAAAATCCTCCTTTAGGTCTTCCAGAAATGCTTTTTGTTCTTGAGACCAGGTCATATTCTCTTTTGAGGTATCAGATAGGGGTATAGTGTCAATAGTGTCCTCTTGCAAATTGGTATTTTGATCTTCCATGTCTCCATAGAAAGAATCAGTGTTCCTCAGTTTTTTTTTCATGTTCTTCTTCATGTTTGTCAGCTTTTTTTCTGTTTTTAAAGTGGATTTCTGCTTTTGGGGCTCAGGGATCTCTGTCTCACTTTTCTTGTTCTGGGAATTGTGAGCCTGGTCTCTGGCTTTGTGTGTTATGACCTCTGGTTTTCTGAGGTGTGGGGCAGGGTTTGTCTGGCTGCAAGAAAGTCTCCCCTTCCCCTGGGGGTGCTCTCCAGCATGGGTGGCCTCAGTTGTTGTCTGTGCTGGTGTCTGCTACTTCCCCTGGCTGTGCAAAGTGTCACGTCTGGATTCCTGGTGTTGACCCTTGCTTCCTCCCACCTCTGGGACTCAGGAACTCCAGCTGTTTGGCTACTGAAACCCCACTTCTGGCTCCTCTATTTCAGGGTTTTTCCAGAGGTATTCCCTGGGTCAGTGAGGGAGGGAGGGATAAGAGCCATACATCTGGCCATTATCCCTCCCAGAAGTTTAAGAAGTTGAGTTTCAAACCTTTGTGCTACATGCCTCAGGATAAGGTGTCTTGGGGTCACAGGCACTGCTTCCTCAGGACACACTCTCCTCCTGTACTTGGAGGCCTGGGGATACCTGCTGGTTTCATGCACCGAACTTTCTCTTAGTGTGGATCATTGTCTGGTTTCCACTGCTGCTTCTGCTTTGTTGTGGTCTGGTGCAACTCTGAGGCCTGGGCACTCTCCCAGCCTACAGATCTGTCCTGTTGACCTTGCAGACTCTTCTGGCTTGGAAATTTGCCCCACTCAGTCTGCTGGTGGCTTCTAACTCTCAAATACGCTCAGATTAACTTTTTTTTAGAGACATCTGACAGAATTTGTGAGAGAGTTCTGGTAAGACGCTGTTTTCACATTGCCATCTTGGCCCTGTCCTGGCATTTTACCTTTTTTTCTATATTTTTTTCATTCTTTTGATTTTTTTGATTCTCGATGACTCATAAAGTCATTAGCTTCCACAAATTTGATTCCACTTGCTCAATTCTAATTTTTATTCACTTACTTTCTTTAGTTAGCTTTTTCACCTCCTTTTCCATTTGACCAGTTCTACTTTTAAAGGAGTTATTTTCTTCAGTGGATATTTTTTTCCATTTGGTCAATTTTATTTCTTTAAGTAGTTGTTTTCTTCAGTCAATTTTATGCTTCTTTTTTCAAGCTGTTATGTTTTTTTTTTAATTTTGTAATTCTCCTGTATAACTCTCATTTTTTTCCATTTCCCAATTTTTCTTCTACTTCTCTTACTTGATTTTTTTAATATCTTCTTTGAGCTCTTTTAAGGGGATTTTTTCAGTTTGGGACCAACTCATATTCCCTGTTGAGGCTTCCAATGGAGGCATTTTGACATTGTCCTCTTTTGAGTTTGCGTTTTGATCTTTCCTGTTACCATAATAGTTTTCTATGGTCAGGGCTCTTTCTATTTCTTTGTCATATTTCTCAGCCTATTTCATGGCTTTTAAAGTTGTGCTCTGCTTCTGAGGCACAGGGGACATGATCCAAATTCCTTATACTGGGGTCTGTGGACCTAGTCCCTCATTTTCCATACTGGGGCCTCAAGTTTTTTGCAGCTTGCCCACTGCATTGGGGGTAGCCTGCATTTATTGCACCTGTTGTGCTGAGGTTCCTGGGATTACAACTTCCTGTCTGCATTTGGGACCTCACTGCTGGCCTACTGAGCTAGGACTGAATGCCATTGGTTGTTGATCTTTGCTATGGTCAAGAGCTTCCAGATAGCTTTCCTGGACACTTCCTGTGCTGGGGTGCACTTCCCTTTTACCCAAATGAGGTGGAACTTTTCTGAATATTTCTATTGCCTTAAGCTGGAAATTTTTTTTCAGTCCATCTTTTTGTCAGTTCTTTAGCTCCAGAATCCATTTGGAGGCTTCATTAAATGTTGTTTCCTGAGGGAAACTGGCAACTTCCTGGCTCTTCTCCTCCGTCTTAACTCCACCCTGATTCCTTCTTTTCTGACTTCTTTTGGGACCTCTGTGAGGTTGTAAGGCCCCTTGGGTATAATCAGTTGAAGAGATTTTCTTATCTTCATTTTTTTCTTCAATAAAGAGTTTTTATCTTCATTAAATGGAAAAGAGGTATGTTGTTAGTCATCAAATTCTGTTATCTGGGAAAATGATGAGGACAGAATGATAAGAGAAATTAGGACGCAAGAAAAGAAAATATGTTCAGAAAGGCAAATAGAGAGGTAAGAAGGCAATAGGGTGTAGTAGGAAAAAAATTCACTGGCCAAGTGTAGAAAATAGGAGTCCTAATATGGCCTCTGTTACTATCTGAATTACCTTAAGTTTAACATTTTCATTTCTCTAGTCTCAGCTTGATCATTTGTAAGCTGTGAACTTACACAAGAGATTATCTAACATCTGAACCAGCTTAATCATTGTCTTTTGGATTTAGTTTTAGATATAGTCTTGCAGAATTTTAGAGCTAGAGTAAGAAAAAAAAACAAATTCTTCAAAATCTCTGCTGAGTTTAGGTATATAGGAGGTACGATGTTCCTTAATTTCCAATCACATCATGTTACAAACACTTTTCTCTCAGACTTCTTCCTCTTTACCCCAGAAAACTCCACAGATTAGTGGATATCTATACCTTCATGGTTTCATGATAGTTTACTTTTGGAGGTTTAAAGTCTTTTAAGTTCTCAGAAGCATTTTTTAAAAACTCTCGATAATTTAATATCAATTAAACTATTATGATTGGGAGAATTTCCTAAGAGGACTGAGGTGTCTTAACTGTATATATGGATTCATCATTCACCTTTTTAGAGTGTTTGTTTTCTTGTGTGAATCAAAGTTAATTTATTTGGAAAATAATATTCAAGTAAAATTATCAAAATTGGTTTAAAGATAACTATGGTTCCTTCCAGAAAATATACTTACCATAGATTATTTTGTCATCAGTTGTAAATGTATCCAAATGTGACAGAAACATCTTACCTTTTTTAAAAAATATTCCTTCCGGGGTGGAGCCAAGATGGCGGCTGGGAAGCAGTGACTGGCGTGAGCTCCCCACCAAATCCCTCCAAAAACCTATAAAACAATGGCTCTGAACCAATTCTAGAGCTGCAGAACCCACAAAGTG
>JAQQSZ010010334.1:0-12540 GCA_028646595.1 Phalanger gymnotis
CATGTGGCCCATGTTGAATTGCTTGACTTCTTAGGGAGGGTGGATGGGAAGGGAAGAGGGGAGAGAATTTGGAACTCAAAGTTTTAAAAAATAGATGTTCAAAAACAAAAACAAAAAAGTTTTTGCATGCAACTAGAAAATAAGATACACAGGCAATGGGGCGTAGAAATTTATTTTGCCCTACAAGAAAGGAAGGGTAAAGGGGAGGGCTGGGGAGTGGGGTGACAGAAGGGAAGGCTGACTGGGGAACAGGGAAACCAGAATATACGCCATCTTGGAGTGGGGAAGGGGTAGAAATGGGGAGAAAATTGGTAATTCAAACTCGTGTGAAAATCAATGCTGAAAACTAAATATATTAAATTAAAAAAAGAGGCAAAATAAAAAGCAGGACTGACCGTCATGGAGACCAGAGACTGCTGAGCAGGGGCTTGAGGCCAGTGGGTGGTCTTCTTGCTGGAGGGCCCTGGCATTGGAGAGGAAGCACCAGTATGGCTTGGCTTGCTGCCATAATGTTTTTCTGTGGCCTCCTGGTCACTATTGTGAGATGGGTATACTGGTCTTGGAAGGTTCTTGCCAGGATGTCGAACTGGGGACACTGGTCCATGGGTCTGCTACTTTCGAGTTTCAATAAATGCTTTAACTCCTCTGCCTCCTACTTAGAGAATTCCTCATATCCTGCGATTCTGGACCATTCAGGCATATTCATGGTTATCTCTGAAGTCATGAATTCTGCCTTAATGATATAATGCTCTAATGGCTTTGCATTATAGATGACTTCCGTGGTTTTATATGGGGCCCAAAGGGTGTTAGCAAGTTCCTCACCCAATCAGAACACACTTCCCAATGTGATGCAACATCACTGCATCCAATGACTTTCAAGAACTTTTTGCACTTAATTGGAAGTCTTTGATTTATTGAGACTTTCTCCTCTGATAAATAAACCAAGGCTAAGTGGCTAAGATGGTGTTTTCTGATAATGATGATAGCTAACACTTGTACAATGCTTTTTTTAAGGTTTGGAAAGTGCTTTACTAGATTTTATCTGGTTTTATCCTCACCTCAGCTCTGGGAGGTAGATATTATTATCATCATCATATTATAGATTAGGAAACTGAAGCAAGACAGGAGGGGAAGTGACTTGCCTAGGGTCATAGAGTCAGTAAGTGTCCAAAGCCGGATTTGAACTCAGATCTTCTTGACTCCACATCCAATATTCTATCCATTGCATCAATTAGCTGCCATGATAAATGTATTAGGGCTAAGTGAGGTGGGATGATTTTAACCCTACTTTTACAGTTTTAAAGAAGCAAACCATATTTAGACCAACACCTCACATCTTATACCAAGATAAGCTGCAAATGAATGTGACCTAGATCTAAATGGTCACATTATAAACAAATTGAAGAAACATGGAAAAAAATACTTTTTTTGTATTGTAGATTTGTAGATCTCTACAGATAGAAGAAAAGTTCAGGACCAAATAAGAGACAGAGATCACAGAAGGTGAAATGGATGATTTTTATTACAGAAAATTTAAAAATTTTGCACAATAAAGCTAAGATTAACAGGAAAGTAATTAACTAGAGAAAATGTTTGCAACAAGCTTTTTTTTTTTCTAGACAAGGTCTCATTCCAAGATATATAAGGAACTTTACCAGAGAACCTTGTTGCATAGATTTTTTCCCAATTTTTTATAAGAATAATTATATTATAATGTTAATAATTTGTGAGAATAAGAGCAATTCCTCAATAAGCATTATGTACAGACAGTTTTCAAGGGTACAATCCAGGTTATCTATAACCATATGAAAAAATACTCCAAATTGTTAGTAATTAAATTATTTGGAGCATATACACATTTTTTCCAATGAGAAGAAAGCGAAAGGGAGAAAAGTAGATTTTTGTTAATTAAAAATACACTTTAAAAATAGAGAAAGGAGGGTAGCTATAGGAGTGGAATTTTGCAGGTAGCTAGGTGACACAGTGGATAGAGTAATGGGGCTGGAGTCAGAAAGACCTGAGTTCAAATCTGGCCTCTGATGCTTACCAGCTGTGTGACCCTGGGCAAGTCCCTTAAGCTCTGTCTGCCCCAGTTCTCTTAACTGTAAAATGAAGATAATAATAGCACTTACTTCACAGGATATGGGGAGGATCAAGAGATAATATCTGTAAAAGCATTTAGCACAGTACAGACACATAATTGTTGTTGTTTTTCCTTCATTTTCCAAGAGGACCAATGACAACACCAGATGATGTCTCAACTCACGTATGAATTGGATTCGAGACAGAGTTGCACAAAAAACATCAGCCTCACTCTCTCTTCCAGAGTCACTGAAGTTCAGTGACAGGACAAAAGTCAAGAAGATTGGTGACAGCCTGGGATGGAGTAGATGATATTGGTATCTTCGATGCCTGGCCAAGCTCAAAGCACTCCATAGTGCCTGCTTCAGCCACCTTCATGGCCAGTAGAACAATTCGTTCTTATCCACACATGGTAGTATTAAATATTAAGCATACACAGTAGGCCCTTAATAAATGTTTATTCCCCTCCCCCCTCCCCACTTTCAGATGAGGTCACTCTATTTCATTTTGCTTAATTGTTTTACTTTGTCACAAGAGAACTTTCACAAAATGGGGATAATTTAGAAATGTTTTTAACATTAAAAATAAACTTTTAAAAAGAAAAATCATATGAATGATAAGAAATAAAATGTAAGCTATGGCAACTGATTATGTTTGTGGAGTAAATGAAAGGGAAGAATCAGGGATTTCACAGAAGTTTTGAGAACCTAGGTGACTGGAAGCATAGTGATACCATCAAAATTAATAGGAAAGTTCTTAAGACTGGGGGAGGGGGGAATGGAAGAAAATATAAGGAATTCTGTTTTAGAAATGCTGAGTTCGAAATGCCAGTGGGACATCCAGTTTGAAATGTTCCATAAGTAGTTGATGATGTAAGACTGGTCCTCAGGAAAGAGACTGAGGCTAGCTATGTAGATCTGGGAACCATCTGCCTAGAGATGATAGATCAACCCATAGGAGTTGACGAGACCATCAAGTGAAAAAGTCTAGAAAGAAGAGAAGAGAGTCCAGAGTAAGACCTTGGGACACACCCATAGATAGTAGGGAGCAAAGTTGTGGATGTAGATTCAGCAAAAGACACTGAGAAAGAGCAGGCAAACAGGAAGAAAACCAAGTGAGAGAGCAGTCAGAACGATCCAGAGAGGAGAGTATCCAGGAGGAGGTGGGCAAGGCAAGGCAAGGCAAACCAATAAGCATTTATTTAGCACTTGCTGTGTGCCAGGTACTTTGCTAAGTGCTGGAAAATATAGATACAAGCAAAAATAAAGACAGGCCCTACCCTCCACACACAAAAAAGGATTGCGAAAATTGTGGGTGTTGTTGGGCTAAAGAAAGTCAGAAGAGCCAAAAGGGGAATTAAAATTCAAGGGCCTGGGACTCTCCACAAAAAAAAGAAGTCTCATGAGGAGCTCACCAATGGGAGAAGGGGACTGGCCCCACGGAGTGAGAAGGCCATGGGGATATTTGGATGTTTGGGCCAAAAGTCTCTAGGAATGTTGAGGGAAATTCCAGGATGAGACAACAGGTGAGGCATTGTTCTGAAGGATGAGGTAAGTTCCTTGGGAGAAAGAGTAGGCAGAGGGAATGAATGGCATGGGAAGCTTTAGGAGAAAAGAGAAGGCTTGGGAAAACTGTGATGGGGGATAAGAAATCAATTAAACAGGAACATTCTTAGTACAGAAGGGCCCAGCGCAGATTAGCTAGAATAAATTTGTAGTGGTTTTAGTCAGCACCGTTTCATGATTTCCTCCAGCTCTGGAGAGCTCACGCACGTAAGAAACAAGTGAATAGATGGTAGGAGTAATCTAGAGTTAGGGCCTGGCAAAGCATGCTCAATGATAGGACAAAAGAATATAGGATTAAAAGTAGAAGATAGTGTAGATTTGACCTGATTCACTAAAGGGATTAGGTAGGAGAGTGTAGTCAGTGACAATAGACTGGGAAAAGACAGAAATGGAAGAACTGGAGGCCAGTAACAGCAATACTGTACAATGATCCACTGTGAATGACTTAATTCTTCTCAGCAATACAGTGATCTGAGACAAATCTAAAGGACTCATGATGAAAAATGGTATCCATATCCAGATGAAGAACTGATGGAGTACGAATTCAGATAGAAGTATACTATTTTTCACTTCCTTCATTTTCTCAACTTAATTTCCCCTTCAGATCTGTGTCTTCTTTCACAACATGACTAATACAGAAAAATGTTTTGCATGATTACACATGTGTCACCTATATCAAATGGTTTGCCATCTCAGGGAGTGGGGAGATCAGAGGGGGAGAAAATTTGGAACTTAATTTTTTAAAAATGAATGTTAAAAATTGTTTTTCACATAATTGATAAAAAATAAATATTAATTTAAAAAAAGAAATTACAAAGGCAGGGTGAGGGCTTCCAAAGCAATCTGGGAAGACTAGTATGGACTGATACAGAATAAAACAAAAAGAACCAGGAGAACAATTTATACTATAACATCATCATATATCATAATATTGTAAAAACCAAAATCTTTGAAACTTAAGACTCCTCAACACAATGATAAATTCTAATTCTCAAGCATGATGGAAGCAATGGATTCATATGAAGAATGATACAAACATAGTTGTAACATGGCCAAAATGGGAATTTGTTTTATTTGATTATGCTTATTTGTTACAAGGGTTTCCTTCCTCCTAGCACAGCATGGGAGGAAATGGGATAGAAAAAAAAGATTTGATAAATAAAATTCAATTAAATAACTGTAGTTAATTTAGTTGTTAATTAATAGAAAACAGTTAAAGTTTTAAAATACAAATATTTTTGTTCTCTCTTAAGTGAGGGATAGTCCTTTCTCCTAGGAAGCTAAAGACATCAAGAAAGAGGACATTGTTTTCCCACCATCTTCAAGAAAAAATCAGAGAGAAAGAGAACAACCTTTTGTGATGGGAGGGAATCTAGTCATATTGGGCTTGTCAGTCCCAATGATCCAGACATCTTACATCATTTCTCATAGGGTGATAAAAAGCAAAAGAGATTCCAGTGTAGGACTGGATACTGTGTCTTTCCCTTTCCCTTAAACGTTTCTTCTTCATGCTAGCTGAGATAAAGAAAAACTAAGCAAGAAGAGCCTTTTGAGGAAGAAATAAGTTGGAGGGCTTTGATGTTAAACAAGCCTTTAAACTGGAGTTGAGAATAAATTTGCCAGATGGAGCCTTTGATGCAAAGTTAAGCTGCAAAATGAAAGGAGCCAAGGTTCTCTGTTAAGTGCCACATGTACAGAACAATTTCATTTCATCGCAACAAATATTTCTTAGGTGCCCACTATGGGACAAGATATACGTATACAGAGACAAAACCAAATAGCCCCTGCTCTCAAGGAGCTTACCAGAGACACGACCCGCATCCAGTAAATGCAAATACAAGGGAATTCGCAGAAAGAGAGACAGGGCAAGCAAGATAGAGACAGAGAGAGACAATGACAGAGAGAACACCAAGGGGATGAAAGGAATTTTCACAGTGGGAGCAATGCAGGAACTGAGCATTGAAGGAAAAATTCTGTAAGGCAGCACTGAGGTAGAAATACATTCCAGTCACAGGGGTCAGAATGTATGAATGCATAAAAGGAAGAGATACAATGTCAAGTTCGAGCAATAGCTAGTACGCCATTTTGTTTGGAACGTAGAATGCATCGAGAGGAACGTGGCTGCTAAGGTGTTTAGAGCCACATTGTGTCAGGGTAAAATGTTTCATTTTCTTCTAGATTTGAAAGGGGACAGGGAATTGACATGGTCAGATGCGTACCTTGGGAAGATTATTTTGGCAGCGGTGTTGGGAGGGAAATTATTCAGCACATTTGAAAACTCTACAATTCTTAAAATAAAAGCTCATCTTTTGACACTGATTTTATTCTGTTGAAGCTATATTGCTATGAATCACAGAACGACACAAACTCCAAAAGAAATCTAAACCGTGGGTCACACGAAGGGCAGTGGAGAGATTTACAATGGACATAAATAAGCCGTGGCATATTTCCAACACTGTCTCACATGCAAGAAGTGGCGTGAAAGATAAAATGTGTCACGCCTGGGGCACCCCTCTCTCACATGCAGAGCCACCAAAAAAGCTGCCCTGGGGTCAGGGTCTGGCTCTACTCAGTGGCAGTTCACAGATGCTGCTGATGTATTTGATTTTATTAGTCAAACAAAGAATACAATTAAAGCAAAGACATTTAATGAAATAACCTAATAAAGAAAAAGTACACTAAAACATTGCCCTCCACAAACCTAAGGCCCACTCTCCCGCAGACATAGAGCATCAGGAAGAAGGAAGAGCATGGATGGGAATGATGCTTGAGGGCCACACACATAGAGAACATGTCATGTAGAGAACATGTAGGGAAGGTATGGTCTGGGTATACTACGGAGGAATAACTCATATTGCTGATGCTGCAAAATGATCAGTATTTTTAGGGGATGTCATCATTTTGCTTTTTTGGACCCACTTCCTACTAAATGTGGAATTTCTGCTACTCCCTGCCTTTTTCTGCTGCCATTTCAACTGAAGGGCTACTTTTTCCTCTAAGAGCCCTCAAATAAGTGGGCTCTGCCTTTTCTCTTTAAACTAAAAGCCCAGAGGCTAAACTTCAGTGTTTTTAGAAAAGAAGGCCTTAATACATCCAGTCACTAGATCAGGAAAAGGAATTTTGATCCATAAGGATAGGGGGACATACCAACTCAGTCTTAGCCTCTGGGAGCTGAAGAACTTTGGATAATACCAGATAAATAGAGCCTATGTGAATTTAAGTCTGCCTATTGAACCATTTCCTGCTGATAGAAGGATCAATATCTCTATAGCATTCTAACTTAAGGTTAGAACATCCTCTTTAACTCAGTTAATTCCTGATTGCCAAATTGAATTCCTAACTCAAATAATTTAGATGGGAAGGTGAATTCCAACAAGTCCAAAGGGTTGTGTGGGTTTGGGGAATTGTTTTTATAAAATGCAAATCTAAATCTCCTGGATATTGCTGTGCAAATGAAGCTAAGCAAGCATCAAAGCTAAGCCAAGACTTAGTCAAGATCATTTTCTTCCATCCTCTTGGCCCAGGTTCCTGCCGTATGTATATAACCAGAAACAAGCTTCCCAAGCATTGAGCTACCTAAAATATACAAGACAAATGATGGAGGAGGGGGAGAAAATAGTGGGTCGAACATGTAGAGGGAAGGGTAGACAATCTATCTGCTATACCAAGGAAGGTCCCTAGCATGTTGGATATGTGACAATTCCACTTTTTGCTTAAAGAATCAGCCTTTAAGGGCTGAGAATTTATGGAAAGATACGGAAAAGAGTCCCATAGGCCAAGACAGAATTGATGTTACATTCTGTGCCATTTGGAGGTGGTAGCCACATTGTTGAGAACCTTTAAAGTATTAAAATAGAGGATTAGCAAGGACAGAAACTGGAAACAGAGAGACCAATTAGGAGGCTATGACAATAGTCTAAGAAAAAGTGATGAGAGGCTGACCTAGAGTGGCAGTAGTATGAATAGAAAAGAGATTTGGGGGGATTCTGGATAGAGATTGTGGGGGTTGAATCAACCATACTGATTAGATATGTACAAAGAAAAAAAGGCTAAGGATATTCTGAGGTTATAAAACCCTGGCAGGATAGTAGTACGCTTAGCAGAAACAGAGAATTTTAGCAAAGGGGCAGGTTTAAACAAGGAAGAAAACAGGTTCTATTTTGGATATGTTTACTGACTTTCAGATTTTGAAAGAACATCTGGGTTAAGGTGTCCAACAGACAGAGATGCAGAATGAGAGTTCCCGAGAAAGAGTGGGTTTAGGGATAGAGGCTGCAGCATGTATCTGACAGTCAGTTGCATAAAGGTGATAACTCCTCATGAGAGGAGATGAGATCACCAAGACAGAAAAGAAAAGAGGTCCCAAGACAGAGTCCCGGGAGAGACCTACATTTAGGAGAGAAGAAATAGATGATGATCCAACGATTGAGACTGAGAAACTCATGTAAAACAGGTAGAAAGAAAACCAGGAGAGAACAGTATAAAAGAAGTTAAAGAAAGAAAGAATACCCAGGATAAAAGACAGGAGCCAATAGTAACAAAAGCTGCAAAAAAAAGTCAAGGTGGATACAGTTAAGGGACCACAGGTGATTTTGGAGAGACCATTACTGACCAATGTACAATTTGAAGCCAGATTGCAAGGAGCAATACTTAAACAATTAAGACACCCAACTGTATCTTCGATTAAAATTTTTGCTGTTGTTTTAAAAATGCATCAGGATGGTGATATATGTTTTGGCACTTAATGTTATTCACATGCATTGTTTAAATAAATATTTATTTTTGAAACACAACAACTCAAAAATCCATTGTACAGTGTAAGACCAGGAAAGACCAGCACCTTCCCCACCTGTAAAATGAGAGATTTGGATGAAGCCATCTCTAAGGTCCAATGCATCTTTCTGATTCTACTGTCTTCCATCTTGTCTTTCCTGAGCTTCTATGACTCACAGCACAATGCCATCAATGGGCAGCACTGGACCTGAATTGCAAAGGCAGTTTTTTGTTTTGTATTTTGTTATGTTTTGTTTTTAAAGAGTGAATAAACCCCTCCCCTCTGGGACTGAGTCTGCAAAATTAAGCTCAGGAAGTGGCAGCTTTGTGGCAACGGTTCTTGAGGTCACTTAGGAAGGCCCATTAAAATCATTTCCATCTCCTGGATAAGGTCAATGAACAACTGAAGGACCAGACCTCTGGGGATGAGACTACTTATGTACACTTTTTCCTTTGTAAAGATCAACCAGAGACAAGCATTTACTATAAAATTATGTGAATTTAATCTCTTCCCATCAGAATCAATAGTACATCAAAATACAAAAGCTTGTACATAATAGTTTGCACTGATTTATTTGTGATTTATACCCCAACCTGCTTCTAGAAGGCTATGTCTAGATACACAGACATGTTTTTGGTAAAGTACTGTCACAGAGAGTGAGGAGATAAAAGGCACTAAGTCACTGCTAAGTGGCTATCGATGAGAGTCACAATACTTTTAATTGCAAGTGGGAAATGGAAGGTCTCTCACATATTCCCATCTCCTCTCAATGGCTCTCCAGACTCAAAATTTCCTAAGAAAGGATGGAGAGAGGAATTTAGGTATCAAAGGGAAGGAAGCAGGTGTGGGTACTTCCTCTCTTCAGAAGAAAATGGACTTAGAAAAATTTCCCACCATCTACCAGTACTGATTTTCTATGCAGTGGTGTCACTTGGTAACTACAGTCACTGTGACACACTGGGCCTATAATAACCTAAGGACCAGACTATGAATAAACATGCCCAGTGGAGGAAAATGGGAGAATTTTAAGACTACATACCCTGTTTTCAAAACAGTTCAAGTCAATTCAATGAGAATTTATGAAGTGCTGCTTCTTGAAAGATAGAAGCCCTTAACACAGTGCCTAGAACATAGTAGGCACTTAATTAATATTTAATGATTAATTGATTTATAAGAAGACCCATCTGAAATAGGTAATTCCTACCTTTGAAGGGCTTACATTCTATACCAGGGGTTAAAAACGATTGATGGATTTAGAAACAGGGGGTTCTGAGTTCAAATCTAGATTCTGCTGCTTACTATCTGTGTGACTTTGGGCAGAGCATTTCATCTCTCCAGGACTCATTTTCCTCACCTGTAAACTAAGGGATTAGAGTAAATGACCTCTGAGTTGTTGATGTATGATTCTATGATCCTGGATCTCTTCCTATGAATACGAATCCAGATAATACAGTGTAATTTGAAGAGGAAGCAATCATTAGCAACTGGGAAGAAAAGATGGTCCCAGTCTCATTAAGTTAGCTAAACAAATTAAATAATCAACTGGAAAACTTTCCAAAGGTTCATAATAGGAGAAACAACTATTTGTTTCATTTCCCCATAGGTCAATAAGACCATTGCCTCATGTACATACCAAAAGAACAAAATAGAATTTCAAAAATAAGAAATCAGTATCAACCTTGGAGAAATGGCATAGGAAACTAGTGCTGTAAGAAAATCCCCCAAGCAGTGCTGGTTGGGGAAACAGGAAATGAAATACTATAAAGGCTTCTGCATAAAGCCTTTATCTTACATTACTGTGCATATACCTGGTCTAAGCCTATATCAGGATTTTGGGGGGCAGGGAGGTCCTAGATTTGTGGTGAGGAACTCCACGTATGAAAATCTCATCCAACAATGTAGATCAGCATTTCATCTATTACTTATTGTCTTTGTTGATTGGAGCACTGAGAGATTAGGTGACTTGTAAAAGGTCATCCAGATAATAAGTGTCAGAGATAGGACTTGAACCCATGGCTTTATGACTCCAGGGCTGGATCTCTATCCACTATCCTGCATAGCATCTTTTTTGGGGGGGAAGGGGAAGCAATTGGGGTTAAGTGACTTGCCCAGGGTCACACAGCTAGTAAGTGTCTAAGGCCACATTTGAACCCAGGTCCTCCTGACTCCAGGACCAGTGCTGTATCTGCTGCACCACCTAGCTGCCTCTATTACACGGAAGCTTAAGAACTTACTCCTGGGACTTAAGGAAAAAGTTATTCTATAATATGCCCATCTTTCTCCCCATAGTGAATTTCCTGTGTCAAATGGTGTCAAAAGTGATTCTAGCAAATGTTCTGTGGATCCTTGTTTTCCTGAGAAAGTCATCACCATCACAGAGAGCTTTCAGTGCACTAACAGTGTGCTTTTACACCAAGGGTTTCCCTCACACACACCCATTGAAGCAATACCCTCCTATTTGTCTGAAGAAGTTCAACAAATAATGAACCAGGCCACTCTTCTGGCCTTCCAGTGTCTTTTGTGGAGATAATGATTGTGTAATAAGGACCCCCTTCGCTTCCCAAGAGGATAGAACAAGGCATTAGGAGGTTAAGAAAACAAGCCAGATATAAAGGCAGCACCATTGTCCAGCGTCCTAGCTGTGGGGGAGAAAAACCTGAAGTCCAGGAAGGATGTTGCAAGTTATTCTTGTCATGACTGGGTTGGATAACGCCGCTGAGCAAGGCGATTTAGCCGATTCACGCTCGTAGTCATGGAGAGCTAGAAGGAAAAGAACAGATGGTAGAGGAGATTACAGCTGAACCAAGAATGGTATTGTAGGACTGACTGACTGACTGATTGATTGACTTATTGGTCCAGGCAAGCAGAGAATGGCTCTTCCAGAGAATCCGGCAAGCTACATCTGTCCTTCCCCACTTCCCTCTGAGTCTCCCTCTTGTTTGGCATTCCATGCACACTTTGCTGTTTAAGTTGGAGGTTAGCAATTGAGATATCACAAAGAGAGGAGCATGGCAATGAAAATGTTCCTCCTTTCCAATCCCTGCCCACCCTGCAAGTGACTCAGGACATTTTCTGCAACATGAGGCATCATGAGCCTGCCTCATGATGGCTCAACCCAATGGCCACCTTTTCTGTGAAACATTCTTTCATACACATATCTTCAGCGATAATGCTCTTCTCTTCTCAAATGTCCTTGTCTTTGTACCAGCCCCACCAGTAGAATGTAAGGCTCTTGAGAGAAGACATTATTTTATTTTTTTCTATTTCCAGGAGCTTGCACATAGTAGACACTTAATATGTGTGCCAATCCGTTAGCCATTAAGCACTTACTATGTGCCAGGCACTTTGCTAAGAGCTGGGGGTTGAAGAAAGGCAAAAACATATTCTCTGCCCTCAAACACATTTGTTAAATGCAGTTGAATCAGATTGAAGAACTGAAATCTTAATCTCTACTCAGACACTCAATGACACCATAACCCTGGGAATACCCCTACATTGCTGGCAGCAATGACAAGGTCTGTCTTTGCTCTTCTTTTGACTATAATGCCAAGTGGAAGCATACTTACGTAAGGCACCTGGGATGGGTTGTAGAGAGGGACAGCCTTTCCAAAGTTAGGAGTAGGAGGTAGACCACTGGGATTGAAATGAAGTTCGTGGGGGACACCCTGGAACAAAAGAAAAAATGAAAAATGGATCCTCGGTTTTCTCCAGAACAAAGAAAATAATCTCTCATATGTCAGATCTGGTCAATGGAGTTCACAGTAAGAGCTTCACATAGAAACCAAAGGATCCCAACCTAATAGAAAGAGCAAAAGCATGGTTGGCCAACCTCTGGAATGAGGCTATTAAAAATCCACGTGTGACCCTTCAATCAAATATAAAGAAAAGTATAACTGCCATTATAGATTACATTAGTATAATACAATCTATCATCATATTAATACTCTAATTGTTATATATTATAATATAATGCACTAATATGACTGCATTCATACAAATATTATTAATAATAATAGCTAACATTTATATAGCACTTTAAGATTTGGGAGCACTTCATATATGTTGCTCATTTTATCCTCACAACAACCCTGGGGAGTGTTATTATCCCCAATTTACCAA
>JAQQSZ010010335.1:0-12539 GCA_028646595.1 Phalanger gymnotis
TATTATATACATTGCATTTCATCAGAAGGTAAATATGGTTCATTGGGATTGCTGAAAAAGAAATTCCATTTTATCTCAAACATAAAGTGCCTGAGAAATTCACGACAATATCACGAAAGGTTGGCAAAGCTGATCATCTGCCCAAACATCCCATGACTTTAGTCCTTCTGCCACAAGATAGTCCTCTCTGCTGCAAATTATATATAAACTACTAAGGAAATTTTTTCCCTCTGGGAGTAAAGTACATTACTCTCAAAATCAGGAACAGTCAAACTTAGGAGATCATAAACAAAGATTATCTGCAAAATGTCCTCTAAAGTTGAAAATGTCCATTCTGAAAATGTCCATTCTCAAGATTGCTAGTCATTGACTTATACTTTGAAAAAGAAACACAAAAGGCAGAAGAAGGCAACCAGGAAAGCTCAGGCAAGTGCAGGCCACCCACCACGTACTCCTCTTTAAAAAAAATCCATTTTCTGCTCCTCGGGGAGGAAGGAATGCCTCCCCTCTATTTTGGCATTATTGTTTGCAAGTCCAGGAGAAGGAGAGCCCATGACAAAGAAACAGCTGGGCCACACTATAGATAGTGCAGCTACTCCAGCAAAAGTTCTTTCTCTTTAGCCTTGCCAAATAATCTTCATGAGGCCAGACCAGTCACTGGGGAAAATAAAAGGAGTTCCTTGAGTCTTAGCACAAAGGCTATTGCATAGGCCCAGCTCCATATACAGGGTCCCTTTCTAAACCTTGTAATCTCATTAAGATGACTAGAGAGAGTGTGTCATACAAATTGATCAGGGGCTTACTTGATTAATTCCCATTACGCCTAACACTTTGCAAACTATAAAGTACGATATATCTCTATTACCTTTATTATTGGTTACTTCTAGAAAATTTCATTATTTCAGAATACACTATTTAGTCATCCATTCACTCATGTAGTCAACAAGTTTCTTTGAACACCTATAATATGAAAGGTACCATATTAGTACTGTGGAGGAATAGAAAAATAAATGTCTCTGCCCTCAAGAAGCTTGCAATCAAGAGTGGACATAAAACATGTACACAAGTAATAATAATTCAAAGTAACACATAATACAGCAAATGTCATCAAAAAGGACCAAGCACATTACTAGAGAAGTTCAGAAAAGGAGTAATGATTTCAATTCCTAAAGGAAGAGACTTTTTAGTTGGTTTGTGAAGGATAAAGAAAAATTTGATATTCAAATATGATTGGAGGAAGAATTATAGAGTAAGAATGAATGACACAGGCAAAGACATATGGGCGGAAAAGTATAGGGAAGAATAAGCTGTTTCAGTTTGACTACTGTAGGGAAACAGTGGAATATAAAACTGGAAAAGATGGGTCAGGGACAATCAGGAAGAATTAAGCAGTCTCGAATTTATTGGTTATCATTGGGAACCATCAAGGGAAGATGGCACCTGTGTTGGACCTTAAAGAAAGATAATGACAATAATGATATAAAACATATCAATAAAATTTCAAAAGAAAAATAACAAAATAAAGGATTGAAGAAGAAACACTTTGGAGCCAAAAGCAAGTTTGCTGCTGTTTAGTTGTGTATGATCTTTGTGACCCCATTTGGGATTTTCTTGGCAACGATACTGTATTGGTTTTCCATTTCTTTCTCCAGCTCATTTTACAGGTGAGGAAACTGAGGCAAACAGGATAAGTGACTTGCCTAGGGTCACACAGCTAGCCAGTTTCTGAGGTGAGACTTGAACTCAGGAAGATTAGTCTTCTTGACACCAGGCCTGGCACAATATGCACTGGGCCACTCCAATGCCCACAGACCAAGTTAGGAAACTATTAACTAGGCTTAAAGTAGAGAGTGAAAATAACCTGAAACTAGGGTGGTTACAATGAAATGGAAACAAAGGGATAATTTGGGGTGGCATGGATATAATGATGGACTTGGAGTTAGGAAAATATGTATTGATTATTGCTCAGATACTTATTAATTACATGATTCTGAGCAAGTCATTCAACTACCCCCAATATTTGTTTCCCTAACTATAAAATGAAGTTAATATTTAAGTACTGGATAATATTATTTTGTTTCTGTTATAATAGACACAAAAGAATGGAAACAAAAAGTTTGTAGGCTGTAGAAATAAACTGGAAGTGGGGGAACAAAGGAGTGGAAAAAATTAGAGATGACCTGGAGGTTTAAGGAATTACTGAGAAAATTAAGGAAGTATTTATTTGACAAGGAATCCTTCCTGTGATTTGTGAAACCAATCATTATGTATTTATAGTGACATTCTCTGCTAGCCTTGATGAGAGTTTTTTTAATTTAATATTTTTAGTTTTCAGCATTGATTTCCACAAGATTTTGAATTACGAATTTTCTCCCCATTTCTACTCTGCCTCCCACTCCAAAATCACATATATACTGATTGCCCCATTCTCCAGTAAGCCCTCCCTTCTGTCACACCACTCCCAGCTATCCCCTTTTCCCTTACTTTCTTGTAGGGCAAGATAGATTTCTATGCCCCATTGCCTGTATATCTTATTTTCCAGTTGCATGCAAAAACAATTTTTTTTGAACATCAGCTTTTAAAACTTTGAGTTCCAAATTCTCTCGCCTCTTCCCTCCCGACCCCTCCTCCCTAAGAAGGCAAGCAATTCAAAATAGGGCACACATATCATTACTTAAAACCCTTCCACAATACTCATGTTGTGAAAGACTAACTATATTTTGCTCTCTCCCATCCTGTCCCCCTTTATTCAATTTTCTCCGTTGACCCTGTCCCTTTTCAAAAGTGTTTGCTTTTGATTACCTCCTCCTCCTATCTGCTCTCCCTTCTATCACTCCTCTTTTTTATCCCCTACCAAATCCTTTATTCATGTGGGGTAAGGCACCCAATTGAGTGTGTATATTATTCCCACCTCAGGTCAAATCTGATGAGAGCAAGATTCACTCATTCCCCCTCACCTGCCTCCTCTTCCCTTCCAATGAAATGCTTTTTCTTGCCACTTTTATGTGAGATAATTTACCCCAATCTATCTCTCCCTTTCTCCTTCTCTCAATGCATTCCTCTCTCTTCCCTTAATTTGATTTTATTTTTTAGATATCGTCCCATACATACATATATATGTACATATATATATATATATATATATATATATATATATATATATGTATGTATGTATATATTCCCTTCATTCACCCTAATACTCAGGTGTCACAAATTACACACATCATCTTTCCATGTAGAAATGTAAACAAAATAGTTCAGCTTTAGTAAGTCCCATATGATTTCACTTTCATGTCTACCTTTTCATGCTTCTCCTGATCCTTGTGTTTGAAAGTCAAATTTTCTATTCAGCTCTGGTCTTTTCACTGAGAAAGCTTGAAAGTCTTCTATTGAAAATCCATATTTTGCCTTGGAGCATGATACTCAGTTTTGCTTGGTAAGTGATTCTTTGTTCTAATCCTAGCTTCACTGACCTCCAGAATATCATATTCTAAGCCCTTCAATCCCTTAATGCAGAAGCCGCTAGATCTTGTGTTATCCTGATTGTGTTTCCACAATACTCAAATTGTTTCTTTCTGACTGCTTGAAGTATTTTCTCCTTGATCTGGGAGCTCTGGAATTTGGTGACAATATTCCTAGGAGTTTTCTTTCTGGGATCTTTTTCAGGAGGCAATTGGTAGATTCTCTCAATTTCTATTTTACCCTTTGGCTCTAGAATATCAGGGCAGTTCTCCTTGATAATTTCTTGAAAGATGATATCTAGGTTCTTTTTTTGATCATCGTTTTCAGGTAGTCGAATAATTTTTAAAATTATCTCTCCTGGATCTATTTTCCAGGTCAGTGGTTTTTCCAGTGAGATATTTCACATTGTCTTCATTTTTTTCATTCCTTTGGTTCTGTTTTATAATATCTTGATTTCTCATCAAGTCACTAGCTTCTACTTGCTCCAATCTCATTTTTAAGGTATAATTTTCTTCAGTGGTCTTTTGGACCTCCTTTTCCATTTGGCTAATTCTGCCTTTCAAGGCATTCTTCTCCTCATTGGCTTTTTGGAGCTCTTTTGCCATTTGAGTTAGTCTCTTTTTAAGGTGTTATTTTCTTCAGTATTTTTTGCGGTGTCTCCTTTAGCAAGGCATTGACTTGCTTTTCATTGTTTTCTTGCATCACTCACTTTTCTCTTCCCAATTTTTCCTCTACTTCTCTTACTTGTTTTTCCAAATCCTTTTTGAGCTCTTGCATAGCCTGAGACCAATTCATATTTTTCTTGGAGGCTTTTGATGTAGGCTATTTGACTTTTTTGACTTTTTCTGGCAGTATGTTTTGGTCTTCTTTGTCACCAAAAGAAGATTCCAAAGTCTGAGTCTGAATCCGAGTCTGTTCTTGCTGCCTATTCATGTTCCCAGTAAACTTCTTGACCTTGAGTTTTCTGTTGGAGTAAAATTGTTTGTAGAGTAGAGAGTATTTTGTCCCAAGGTTAAGGGGCTACCCCTCTATTTTCAGAGATATTTCTACATGGCAAGCTCTGCCACACCAGCACTCCTTCTCCCCCAAGAACCGCCAACCAGGATTGTGGCCCAGATTCAACCTAGTGCAAAGCAGGTTTTGCACTCCTGCTCTAATCTGCTGCTTAATTCCTCCCACCAGGTGGGCCTGGGACCATAGGCAACTGCAGCTATAGCTCTGAAAGTAGCCTCAGAGCTGTACCACCTCCACCCCTGGGGCAGTGGCTGACTGTCAACACTTTTCACTCTGTCTTAGCAGCTTTTCCCACTAACCTTCTCTCTTGTCTTTAGCATTTGTGGGCTGAGAAGTCTGGTAACTGCCACAGCTCACTGATTCAGGGTGCTAAGCCTGTTCTTCCCAGCTCCCGGTGTGGTTGGTCCCAGTGTGGCCCATGCTGGGATCTACTCCACTCTGCTCCCAGCTCCAGGAGATAGACCCTTCTCAGCAACCATCCAGGCCTTCCTGGGCTGGAGCCCTGCTTCCCTTTGCTATTTCATGTGTCCTGCACCTCTAGAATTTGTTCAGCGACATTTTTATATAGGAGGGACCTGGTGGGGAACTTAAGCAAGTTGCTACTTTCCAGCTACCATCTTGGCACTGCCCTCCCACCTTGTTGAGAGTTTTTGAAGGTGGAAATTTTTCTCAAACCAAGCCAGTGCCTGTTATGATATTCAAGGTAAGTCCACATATGGTGGCACAAGATAAAATATGTGCAAGGAAAGTATCCAAATCCCTTGGGCGCCACCAATAAGTATTTGATGTGCATGTTTGTATTTTAAAAAGCATATGAAATATCACATCCCTTCATTTTGCTATCCCAAGTAAAGAAAAGATTAGGCATGTACGTGCTTTTTAAAAAGCAGCTAATTTGCCTAACTGGTCCTGCTGCTGATTAACTTATTACCATTCATATCACTGCTTTCTACATGAACAAAATCTTAATGTAACTTCATATAGAGCTATTCCTATTACTGAAAAAGATTTTATCTCTAGATTCATTAGATCATTCTCTAAAAAAGAATGTTTGGAAGCCAAATGCTGTATAATTATAGTGACTATCATTGGCTGTTGAGAAGGAATGAAATTCAACCTCCTCCATTAATTGAAGAGATGAGGGGCTATGGACATGGGATAGTATAGAAGTTATAAAATGTAGTTACTGTATTGGTTGGTTTAGCTTAATGGTGTTTTTCTTTGTAATAAGGGATGATTCACTGGATTGTGGAGGGATGTGACATTTCTAGAACTGACTGACATAAAAGCAACATGTATCAATAAAACAAAATGAATTCTAAGGTCAAAATAAATAAATAATTTCGAGTCCTTAAATGTGGCATTTTGAGACTTTCATAGAAACTATCATGTCATCCTGCATACAGATGGTACTAAGCAAATGTTTCTTGGATTTGTTGAGCTAAATGCAATTAGGTATATGTTCCTTAGAAGCTGCCCGTATTTATTCTCTTATCAGACTATAAGCTCAATGAGGGTAAGAATGTTTTCTCATGTAAGCTTTGTAGTTCGCCTTTAGTTAGTCTTGAGAAGTGGATCATGTGCTTTCCTTGAGCCAAGAATACTTGGCTTTGAATGCCACCTCAGACACTTAATAGATAGGTGAAGTAGGGCAAATGACTTAATCCCTCTAAGCCTCAGTCTTCTCACCTGTAAAAGGAGGATAGGAACAGCACCTACCTCATAGAATTATTAAGTAAACCAAATGAGATCAGTTGTACAAAGCACTTGGAAAACCTTAAAGTGCCATATAAATATCATTTATCAGGCTGGCACAGTGTTCTGTACATTATAGATTATTTAAAAATTGTCCTAAATTAGAATAGAACTGTGGTTAAAGGGTGCACTTGAGTGAAAGAAGGAAAACAAAATTGCATTACCAAGGAGAAAGCAGAATGATGAATCAAAAGGGAATGAGCTCTCTTCTCTCCTCTTCCCCGGAGGGAGGTATTCATAGTATATCATGAAGATATCTGCCTCCAGGAGTGTTCCTCACTGATAGGAGACTGAACTCAATCTTGAAGGATCAGAAATCACTGTAAGGCTGTATCTACAGGGCCTGTCATCTCTGTGCAACACTTATTGGAGGTACAGTGTTCCGTCTTCTTCCTTACTGGAAGTACAGGACCTGGTCATAGATAACAAAAGACTTCCAGAAAACAAAGATGCCTCACAAGCTCCTGGATGTCAAGAAGCCCAGGCCATATAGAAAAAAAAAACAGCACTAAGGAGGATAGTAGGGGACAATGTCAGATCACCTTGGCTGATCTCTTGTAAGCTTATCAGAGCCATGCCTGTGGCCCACTTTCCTATACTAGCACAATTTTTTCACAAGGCTTGAGCCTGTTCGATCAAGGTATTTGAGCATAGAAGACAATGGAATGCTGACTTGTAACTTACCTACTCAACCTGGGTAGATTCCCTGAAGCTTATCTCCAGGGCATCCTTTAAGCTGAGCTTCTCCTGTATCAGACCTGTACAACTTGGCAGTAGATAGGGGCCAAAATTTGAATAGGCTAAACTTCTTCCAGCCACAGGTAGGTTAGGCTAGAGACACACCAAAGATGGTTGGTTGTTGTTGGGTCACATGACAGCCTTTCAAAATCCTTTGATGGGCTATAAATACCCTGTGGGCTGTTGTGCAGGCCTGTCCTGTGTTTTAACTGTTGTTACCACTCATCTGCAGAATATGACTCCAGCCCAGCCACTCCATCTTTGCTGGTTATTCATTCTCATTTCTGGTGCATAGTTCTGTTTGAATTCTTCCAAGCAATACTTCTTACTAATGTTACACCAAACTCCTTCATCCATTCTCCCTGAGGAAAGAATCTATATATCTTTCTTTGGATATAACATCTGTTTTTTACTGAGGCATGTGTATATTCACATATCTGTCACTTGGGACTATTTACTTGCTGTCAGATAATATCAGTGATCTTTCTATTTGCTACTGATTGTCTCATTTACATCAATGTACTCCTATAATCCAATAAGAATGTGGGGGCTTATTGTTTATTTTGTTGTTGGAATCCTGAAGTAATCCTCTTTCTTCCCTGTTCCACATGAAGAGATGAACTTCTCTTTGCCAAGGCAAACCACACTAGATGCACTCTATATGATCCCTTTCTATTCAATTATTTTTCCAACAGATTTCTCCTTCCCCTCCTATCATCCCTACTCTTTCACTAATCTTCAGTCTCTCCCTGGCTGCTGTCTATTACACTGCTATTTACAAATAGGCCCGTGTCTGCATCCTGCTCAAAAATCCCTCATTTGATATGATTAGCCATCATCCTATATCTCTCCTTCCATTTGTGGCAAAACTGTTTCAGAAGTGTCTACGATAGGTGTCTCCACTTCCTTTGTTCTCTCTATTCTTAACAATTTGCAGTCAGACTTCTGACCTCACCAGTTACATGAAATCACTCTCTTCAAAGTTATGAACATTCTATTAATAACCAAATCAAATAACATTTTCTCAGTCTTCATCCTTCTTGATCTCCCTGCAGCCTTTGATTATATCTATTATCTCTTCTCCTTTATTTTCTCTTTAAGCTTTCATGAAACTACTCTGTCCTGTTTCTCCTCCTACCTGTCTTACTGCTTTTTCTTCTGTCTCCTTTGCTGGATCTTTATCCATTTCACTCTTGCTAACAGTGAGGGTCCCCCCAAGACTCTGTCGTGGCCTCTCTTCTCTTTTCCCTCAATGCTGTTTCCTTTGGTGATCTCATTAGATTCTATGGTTTCAATAATTACCTTCATGAGATAACTCAAATCTACTTATCCAACCTGAACCTCTCTCCTAACTTCCTGTCTTACATTTCCAACTTTTTTTAGGTATCTGAAACTGAATATCCTGCAGACATCTTAAAATCAACATATACAAAACTAAACTCATTATTTCTCTCCCAAACTCTTGCTTCTACCTTCCCTATAAATGTTGAGTGCCACCACCACTGCAGTCACCGAATTCCTCAACCTAAGTGTCATATAAGACTTCTCACTCTCTCTCCTCCCCCTATCCATATCCAATCACTTGCCAAACACTATTAGTTTACATTCATAACAACTCTTGTATATTCTGTGCTATCTCCTCTGAAACCACGTCTACTCTAATGTAGGTCCTTATCACCTAATGAGTTAATTGTTGTAATAGTTTTGCTGATTAGTCTACCTGTCTCAAATGTCTCTCCCTTCAGTCCACCCTCTGCTCTACTGTCAATTGGATCTTAGTAACATATCATCATATCACCCCCCTATTTAATAAATCACAATAGTTCTCTTTAACCTCCAGAATCAAATATAATATCCTCTTTATTGATTTTAGTCTTGCATAACCTCACCCCACCCTATCATTTCATTCTCCTTATACTTTTCTCCTTTCCACATAAAATGGGATTCAAGGGCACTAGCTTCTTTGCTGTTCCTTGTACATGATACTACATCTTCTGAGCCTTTTCAATAGCTGTTCTCCCTACCTTGTAAACTTTCCCTCCTCCTCCTTAACACCACAGGCTTCCACAGACTTGCCATTTTGATCCTATATGTACCAACATCCATGTAATTAGATAATATTCTTTGTGATGCATCTGGTTCTTTTATATACAAGTTACTATTCTGGTTACAGAGCTAAGTGAGACATTGATAAGAAATGGTCTACTATGGTTTAAAAAAGGTCCTATAACCCAAGGAAGGAAGAAAATCACATAAAAACTCTACACATGCTTGGAACTCAGATTTTAGAGAAGTAACAAGTATTTTAGGAAGTCATATTTCTTTCAGTGGAATGTCTTGTTATGGTGGCTCTTTATCAAAGCCATGGCATTAATGCCATGTGCCCAGTATGGAATTCATTAGTAGTGGAGGTGAATTAATTTCCCTGGCTGATATCTTTAGATCAATAACATAGATAAACATTTGTTAAGCACCTATCACATTCAAGGCATGGTGTCAAACACTTTACATGTTCTGCTAATAAGATATCATAAAGAATCTACATAGAAACTATAGCAAGAACAACTATCACTCTTATAGGGATTTAAGGCTTGGAAAGCATTAGAGAAAAAAAATAATCCTAACAATAAGCCTGCAAATAAGCCTGCAAACTTGCTACCATTATAATGTCCATATTTACAGATGAGGAAACTGAGACTGAGAGGTTATCTGCCCATAGCCATAAAGACAGTAAACTTCTGAGGCAGGTTTTGAACTTAAGTGTTTCTGACTTCAAATCCATCACTCTATCCCATGTACCACCTCCTGCATGACCTAAATAGATCCTCACAATGGTAAAATGAAGTTATATGGGCTCTTCATGAAACATTCCTAGTAAGACATCAGAAGAAGTATCAGGAATGGGAATTTAGTATATTAACCGCTACCAGTAAAATCCAAAGTCTTTATAATATATCAAATGTTTATGTTTTGTGAGCATTTATCACCAGATATGATGCCTTCTCAGTATGATTATTGAATAATAGCTATTGAGATAGAAGAAATCCTTGAGGGTATGGATCTTTGTTTTCCATTATTATAGATCAGGGCTGTCTAACCTTAATTTTTTTATTGGAACAATAGACAATATATTTTGATTTGCCATTTTAGTGAGAGTTCTGCAGTAGCTCAGATTCATTTACTAAAGCATTTATGTAAATTTCTATACTTGTAGGGCAGCAGCAAAAAATTGCACTGGGGGCCTCATTTTGGACAGCCCTATTATAGATGAAACTGCTAAGGTCCACGGAGGATGAGTGTGTTGTTTAAGTTTATGAATATTTGTGGTAAGACCAAGATTTGTACTTAGTCTCTGATATTCCACATTACACATGTGGAATGGCCACATTAACTATAGGCAGCTCCCTTTTCAAAACTGGTTTTTTCAGTGCAACTTATCTAGAATCAGCAGCAGGAAGTAAGCAAGCATATGGCCTCTGGCTTTAGAACCCTTTGTGTAATTTTTCTTCCAGTCTTGCAAACAACTCAGCTCTCCCAGTCCTAAACTTATCTCACTTGAGTGTGGAATAAGCCCAAAAATACAGCTAGTGTTGGGATAGTAATGTCTGAATCTTGTTGAGTTCAAGCCAGCTCCCCTTCATATGTTATCTTTGGTCTAGAATTCTATTTTTCCATCAACTCCTATCAAGCGATTAACTAATAACATTTATCAGGTATCTAGGTTAGACTAAAACCTATTCTAGGAGCTGCCAATACAAAAACTAAAGCCAAATAGTTCCTGACCTCAAAGATCTAATATTTTGAGCACAGGATTAGACTTCCCACATATAACATTCATCCATCCTGGGTCAAACTCTGAGCACTAGGCCTCACATTACTAGAGCTGAGGACATCTCCAGGGTGAGGAGGATCATCTAGTGCACATAATGCTGCTGCTTAAGATAATCTAGAGGTGGCTAGCTTTGATATCTATATGGTCTTTAACAAAACCCAAGCTAGCAAACCATCTGAGGGGATGATCTCATTGTTAGACCATGGGAGTCCATTGACCTGAAGTTCATATTAAGATCATGTCCCTCCCCAGTGCCCACAAGGATTCTCGGAAGATTATGGAGTACTTCAGAAACCTTTTGGCCTTCCAATTTCTTTTCTTTTTTTAATTAAGATTTTTCATTTTTAGTTTACAACACTCAGTTGTTAGCTACAGCTAACATTTCTAGTACCAAATTAAATAGTAGGGGTGATAATGGACATCATTGTTTCACCTCTGAACTTATTGGGAATGTATCTAGCTTATCCCATTACAAATAATGGTTGTTGATGGTTTTAAGTAGATGCCATTTATAATTTTAAAGAAGGCTCCATTTATTCCTATGCTTTCTAGTGTTTTTAATAGGAATGGGTGTTGTATTTTGTCAAAGGCTTTTTCTGCATCTATTGAGATGATCATATGGTTTCCGCTAGTTTTGTTGTTGATATGATCAATTATGCTAATAATTTTCCTAATATTGAAAAGTAAAATCAACCAAATGGAAAAGGAGATAGAGAAGATAAGGGAAGAAAATGAAACATTAAAAATTAGAATTGGGCAAGTAGAAGCTAATGACTCTATGAGACATCAAGAATCAGTCAAACGACATGTAAAGAATGAAAAAAAAAATGAAGAAAATGTGAAATATCTGATTGGAAAAACAACTGACCTGGAAAATAGATCCAGGAGAGACAATCAAAGAATTATTCATCTACCTGAAAGCTATGATGAAAAAAAGAGCCTGGACAGTATCTTCCATTAAATCCTTAAGGAAAATTGTCCTGAGGTCCTAGAACCAGAAGATAAAATTATCATCAAAAGAATCCATTGATCATCCCCTGAAAAAGATCCCAAATTGAAAACTCCAAGAAATATTATAGCCAAATTCCAGAACTACAAGGTTAAGGAGAAAATACTTCAAGCAGCCTAAATGAAACAATACAAATATCACAGAACTACAGTCAGGATCACGCAGGATCTTTCAGCTTCTACATTAAATGACTGGAGAAATTGGAATATGATATTCTGAAAGGCAAAAGAGCTTGTTCTACAACCAGGGGCAGCAGAGGTGGTGCTGCTCTGAGCCTGCTTCCAGAGCTGCAGCTGCAGTTGCTTCTGGCCCAAGGCCCACCTGGTAGGAGGAATTAAGCAGTGGATCAGAGCAGGAATGTAGAGCTTGCTTGGATCTGAGTCATGGTCTGGGTTGGCAGTTGGGGGAGGAGGATAGCTGGTGTGGCAGAGCTTGCTGTGTAGAAATAGCTCTGAAAACAACAGCACAACCCCTCAAGCTTGGGATAAAGTACTATCTACTCTACAAGCAGTCATACCCCAATGAAAAACTCAGGGGTCAAATAGTTGGCTGGGAAGAGGAACAGGCAACAAAAATGCTCTCAGATTCAGACTCAGATTTTGGAATCTTTCTTTGGTGACAAAGAAGACCAAAACATACTGCCAGAAGAAGTCAACAATGTCAAAGAGCCTACATCAAAAGCCACCAAGAAAAACATGATTGGTCTTACGTTATGGAAGAGCTCAAAAA
>JAQQSZ010010336.1:0-12539 GCA_028646595.1 Phalanger gymnotis
AAAAATATGACTATAGATAGATGCCAAGCACTTTTGCAAATATTCTTTCAGTTTCTCCTTATAGCAACCCTGGGAGGTAGTAGCTAATAGAGCTACTCAGTTAGAATGTCAAGGAAATAATGTATAGAGAACATATGTGGATGTATATAAGACATTGATCAAGTCTCTCATGATAGCCTTATAGAAAATACAGAGAAACATTGACTAGCTGATAATCAGTCACGTGCCTCTCTAGTGGGTGCAGCCTCTGTAGGGAGGTCTCTAGTGTTGTTCACAAAGCCTCGGAGCTTTGAGCTGAGAACTCTGCTGTTCAGCATTTTTGTTAGTGACTTGAATGAAGACATCGAAGCAACCAAATCAAATATGTCAACGGCATGGCATCTGGGTGGGCATTCGAGGCTTTGGATTCTGCATCCGGATTCAGAAAGGCCCTGCCGGGCTGTAACGGTAGGGCCAAGCTAACAAGAGGAGACATAGTGGGGATCAATGTAAAGTCTTCCACTTTGTTTGTTTTAAACCTAGTTCTACAAATCCAAGGCAAGGTGGGAGTGGGTATTGGGCGGCAGGGGGAGAATTTGGCTTGATAGTAATTCATGCAGAAACAGACCTAAGAGTGTTAGGTGACCACGAGCTCCATAGGGTCCACAGGGTGTCATAGCTGCCAAAAAAAGCTATTGGAATCTCCAGTCGCAATAATAGAAATACTGTATCCAGAAGGTGGAAGACAGCAGTCTCACCGTACTCATGCTGGCTAGGCCACATCCGACAGATTATGTTCCTTCCCTTCAGGGGCTCCATTTTAAGACGGACTTTGACAAGTTGGATCATGTGCTCAGACAGATAACCTGAATGATGAGCAATCTGCAGATGATGTCACATGTGGAGAAGTTGAAGGTACCAGGGAGGTTTAGGTTTGAATATAAAGGATAATTTGAGGGCTGAGGGTCATAATGATGACATCATCTGGCATTTTAAAAGCACTTTATGGTTTGCAGAGTGCTGGTCTTCACAGCAGAAGCAGCTGCTACCATTTCACAGATGAGGAAACTAGTTCTTCAAGACATTAAGTGATGAGATAGAAAGTGTTAGAAGTGGAGTTGAAACCAAGGCCATACTCACTACAAGTCTTGTGCTCCTTCTGCTATACTGTGGGCAAATATGTGTTGTATTTGTCCTTCATTTTTGGAGAGGATCACGATATCAGGGAAACGATGACGTGACTCGCAGCCGACTTTGATTTGAGTGAGGCAGGGCTATGCGACGTCACCAGCCTCACTTTCTCCTCCAGAGCCATCTGCATCCAGTGACCAGACATTCATCAGGATGACTGGAGATGACCCAGGATGCAATGAGAGACCCTGGCCCCTTTGGCTAAGGCCTTTTCATGAATTGATTCTGAGTAGCTCTAGATAGCTGAACTAGAAGCTGAGGCTCAGAAGTGTGCTGGGGTTAGCTCAAACCAGCTTGTAAGAACCAACTGTTAAATGCTCAGTGTGAGCATTTCTACCCCAGGAATCAACAAATGCTACCAATCAGGGCATGACTTATTGTTCTATTGATTGTCTAGACTGAAGAAAATGATGGAGAAAATGTGAATAATGTCAATTACCCTGAAAAGTGTGGCATGCATACTTTTTTTAGAATAGATTGTTAGGCATTTGCCAATACACCCCTGAGTAAAGGGACTGTGTAACAAGGGAGCAGAGTGGCTCCACATAAGAATATTTGTTTTATCTCTTAGAGCTTTATAAAAATGAATCGAGCTGTCTTGTTATTTAGTGAGTTCCCCATTCATGGGCATATTCCAGTACAAGACCAACAGCAGGGATACTATAGAAGGGATTAATTCTCACAATGGGCAAGTTTCTGGACAAGATCAGTGCAAAGAACTCTTCTTCCTATGAGTCTATAATGGTGTTTGCTGGCATATTTTTTCACCCTTTTGCTTCCATTTCTCACTTAATTTACTTCCTTTTAAGACTTTATTACATGTCCATTGTGAGCAGTCAGTCAATATTCAATAAGAATTCATTAAGTATTTCCATGTGCCAGGCATGGTGCTATAAGTACTCCACAATGGGAATAGATATTCATAATTCCAGTCCTATAATAATTGTCCCTTTCAATTCACTCTGAATTTGTAAAGGATGTTCTTTGCTTTGTATTTTTAAAGGTCAGAATTACAATAGCTACACTGATAATAGGATGTTTGTCAAATGCTTTGCAAACTTGGAATCACATAAATGACAGTTTGTGACATTTTTGAAAATCTCACTTGGGATTTACTAGTTCACTGGCACTGAGAAAATTCCCTCTGCCAAGCCAGACTTCTGAATTTCTATAGCTTAACATCATAGTTGGTTGCTTAGGGTATCAAGAAGTTAAAATGACTTTTCCAAGGGCACACATCCAGGACGTGTCAGAGATGGAATATGAACTGTCGTCCTCCTTCCTTCACAATCATCTCTCTATCTATGATGCCATAGTGCCTCTCTAGAATTTTAATTATTAGAGTATTTTTGAAGGATAGCCATAACAATAAAGCAGGAAATTGAACAAGTTCATTTCTGAGAAATTATCAACAAGTGTTAAAGTCAACACAGTTTGGGTTAAATCTCATTTAATTAGGAAATCTAGTCTATTAAAATATTCCAATTCCACTTTAAATTAATTAGAATTTTTTGTCCTGTGTCTGTTTAAAGAAACCTGGTTTTGACCTGCCCTATGGGTCTCATTTGTGCAGATTGTCTCTTCTTTGGCTTCAGAGGCCCCTGTCTCTCCATGAATGCAAAGCCAAGAAGGTTGGGCCCAACTTTGGGAGTGACTCTGACCCTCGCTAGCCAGACTCTTGGGCTTTCCAGTACACAGACCTGAAATGATTTGGATTATGTTTAAAATGCATTTCCAAATCCATCCAATCTTTTTCCAGTTGGGACAGAAAATTCAGCACAAGTTATTATAGCTACAGAAATACTTTTCTCTAATTTATTCCCTTGTCTAAGGTAAGAAGTAAATGTTTAAAATCCATTGAGGGGCAAGGAGTAAACTCCATGTTCGGTGAAATGAAGGACAAGGCATCTGAACTCGATTTCAGGGTTTTAAAAGAGAAGACTAAGATCTGCTCTCATCCAGAGTGCTCAGATACCATATTTCAAAATTAAAAACTGTTATCTCATTAAAAAAAGAAATCTAGTGCATCCTTACAGCATCCTTTAAAAAAGACGTCAGATTTATTAAAGGAATATCTTTCTAGGATATGGATACAGTTAAATGTAACACATCGGACTCCAGCATGTTTCTTTTTCTATTTATTTTTAAATTATCTTTTTTTTTCGTCTTCATTCCTCTCCCCAAGACAAATAAGCATAAACAAGCACACCAAAATCCTGCATTGGCCCTGCCCAATCATTCTGCCTCCTGAGAGCATCACTTCTGGCAGGACAGGTCCTCTGGGCTCATGATTCATCATTGCATTGTTCAGATTTCTTCAGCCTTGCAAAATTGTTTGTTTTTCCAAGGTTGTTGTTCTAGTATCACAAGTTGTCCTGGTTCTGTTCACTCTTCTCTGCCTCAGTACATACATAGTTTCCTAGCATCAGTTGTCCAGTGACGTGGGCCTCCTTGTTCCTCGCATGAAATTCTCCAGCTCTAGGCATTTTCCCTCCCTGTTCCTGATGCTTGTGACTCTCTCTTTCCTGACTTCTTTCAAGGTCCAGTTCTAATCCCTCCTTCTGGCATCTTTATTCCCACTTAGTGCTAGTGCCTCCCTCTGAGATTACCTCCAATCTGCCGTGGAAAGCTATCGTAGAATGATAATAGCATTTATATAGTGGCTATTATATGCCAGGCAATGTGCTAAGCACTTGATAAATAGCTCATTGATCCTCACAAAAACCCTATGAAGTAGGTGCCATTACTATCTCCACTTTACAAATAAGGAAACTGAGGCAGACAAGGGTTGAATGACTTACTCTGGTTCACGCAGTAAGTGTTTGAAGTGATATTTGAACTGAGGTCCTCCTGACCCAAGCCCAAGGTCTATCTACTTCACTATTAGCTGTTTCTAGTATGCACATAATTTTTTGGCATGTTTTCTTCCCCATGCCAGTATGAGTTCATTGAAACCAGGGACATGTGTGTCTTTATATTCCCAATATTTAACACAGTGGTTGATACAGAATAGATACTTAATAAATGCATGTTCACTGACTATTATACTAAGCCAAGGGGGAGACTATGAAGATCTGAATTTTAATGGGTATGGTGTGCATGGAAAAAGAGGTGCAGTACAAGAGATGTTGTCAAGGGACAAATTGACAAGGCATGTGACAGGCTCTGCACTATCCCTCTCTAATTTCAAGTCTTCCAGTCCAGCAGGGTAGGTCAGGGCCTAGGGATCCCTTACTTCTCATCATTAGTCATCTCTGATACAGAAGCTTCCCTTGCTGCCAGCCAGTTCCATTCAGTGGACAAGACCTTCAAGCATCTTTTGTTTAATTAGCAGGATCTCTTCCAAACCCCAACACAATCACCTCAATAATATCTATTGAACTGTTCATGAAAATAATTGTAAAGCAGAGAAGACAGCTGCAAGCCCAGGTTAATTTAGTTGACTCCAGGATCCATGCTAGAATAGTGGTTGGGTTGGGGAATAAAGCCCTACACATACCCCACCCCCACCCCAATGGGAACTCTCGAGATTGAAAACGTCATTACCTGGGAAAATAGGAGAGAGCCAGTTAGCTGGAAGCTCTATTCTTTACAACACACATGACACCTGGCTTTCCCCTGAACTCCCCAAATATGGGCAAAGAAGACCGAGGAACCACTCAGGGGTGTCTGCATCACACCAAAGCATAGCACTGAGCCCTAGCAGCACATGGCAACTGCATGACTAGAAGCAGGAGAGGGATCCCTGGGCAAATTCTGTGTGGCCCTTGTTACAATTAACAGCTGGTCAGATGTAGAAAGAGAGAGTCAAGACAATAGGAAGTCTTTATCCATTCCAATAGGAGGAGCAGAGCATAGCTGTTCTGGTGTTATTGTTTGCTACAGACTTGGAAACAAAGAAAGGTCATTTTTTTTTAGCATTGTAAAGTCGCTATTTCTGTCAGAATGTAAAAAAGATAATTATTTGTTGTAACCATCAAGCAATCAGTAACTCATTGTTCTCCCTACTGGTCAAATTCAGATTTAAAGTCCTCATTTCAGAAGCCACTGCAAGCCATAGGAAAGAGTCCCCTCTGCTGCCATCTAGTGGTATGTTTTCATAAGCTTATCTGTCAAGTTCAAGAATGTGAATTGGGGTAGGCTTTAAAAAGTGGAATAATTAACACGTCTGGGGTCTTTCTACTGTCTTTATTTGATTTTCTTCATGAATAATTGGTAAGTTAGATCTGGCTAAATGTTCACTGGATAGTAGCCAACATGACAGTGAAAACCTAGATTTTTTCCGTGTCTGAAGTGGGCAACACTCCCTGCACCACTCCCCGTGGGGGTGGGGGAGGGGAGGGCAGGTCCAATTATTACCTGGGAATGAAAAACAGTTTTTCAAGATGAAGGAAAATAGAAAATTCCCCAAAGCCCTTCGTGGTCCCCTTCTATGTCTCCATTGGTAGAATGAAAGGAAAAAGTCTGAGGATGCCCAAAATTCCAATGCTCAGACTGTCTAGAAGCATTAACTTCAGGACTGTGAAGCACGAGTGCCTTGGCCACTGACCGATAAGTGGGACGGCTTCCTAGAAGAGTACAGTCATCTTAATCCGGGCAATCAGAGTGCTATACGTTAAACTGGAAAGCTGAAGAGAAGTGAGATTTAGTAAGGGCAAACTGGCTCACAGATTCGTCTAGGGAAATCAAGGGACAGAATGCATAAAGCTGTCCAACGTGTGCACAGAGGACAAAGTAGCCCCCATTTCACTGGACATCCCAGCAGCTCAGGGCGGTGAGGGGCCTCAGCAGGCCACTACTTCAAGCCATTGCTGAACAAGAATCTTTTTTTCTAAAAGTAACCTGCCAATAAGTCATCCATCCTCCACTCAAAAGCCTCCAGTCTGAGAGAAGCTCCTCGCTGCCAAGGCAGTCCGTCCTGTTTGGATGGCAGCTCTGATTGGTAGGCAGTCTTCCCTGACAAATAAGTAACTTGGCCTGTTTGCATCCCCCACTCATTGTTCCTGCTTTTATTCTCTGGGACTAAATACAAAAAGCAAAAAATTCTTATCCTCCACCACATAAAGGTCATTCAATATCTGATAACATCGCTCCTATTTTCTTCTGTTTAAATGGCTATGTTTTCTTCAAATATCAAAACTGGGTCTCACATAACTTCAGAATTGGGAGGGTTCTAGCATCCATTTAAGCAAACCCAAACTTTCTTCCTCCTCCCACCAACCCCCTCACTCCAACACACCTAGCACTTAGCCCTTGTCCGACGACCTCTAAAAGCATCCCACTGCCTCTGAGGAAGCCTGTTGTGACCCTGAGCAGCTGCGGGTGTTACTCTCAGTTAATCTCTTCACTTCCTCGTTCTTTCACGCCTCTCCTAGCTCCTCTTCTCACTCTCCAAATTCCTTTCCTCACCATTCTCCAACAGTCTTCTTACTCTGAAAGATGCTTCCACTCCCACATCCCTTTTCTCTGATGGGCAGGTGTTCCAAGTCCCTATTCTAAGGAGGTGCTCAGACTAGTTACATTCAATCTTTAACTCCTCTCCTGACTATGTCTCTCTCTTTCCCTGTCTCTCTGTCTCTGTCTCTCTCTTTGTCTCTTTCTCTCTGTTTCTCTCTGTCTCTGTTTCTCTGTCTCTCCCTCTCTCTCTCTGTCTCTTGCCATCTCTTTCTGTCTGTCTCTGTCTCTCTCCATCACTGTCTGTCTCTCTGTCTCTGTCTCTCTTTGTCTCTGTCTCTCTGTCTCTGTTTCTCTGTCTCTCCCTCTCTCTGTCTCTCACCATCTCTTGCTGTCTGTCTCTCTGTGTCTCTCTCTGCCTCTCTCTGTCTCTGTCTTTCTGTCTCTCTCTCCGCCCCCCTCTCTGTCTCTCTCTCTCCATCTCTCTCCGTCTCACTGTCTGTCTCTCTGTCTCTGTCTCTCTCTCTCTCTTTCTCTCCCTCTCCCTCTCTCCCTTTCCCTTCAATTTTCAGCTTCTTTTATGTATTGATTTTCCCCATCAGAATGGGAGATCCTTGAGGGTAGGGACTTTTGATGAAATCCTTAATTGCATTCCCATTGCTTAGTATGCAATAAGGAGGCTCAATGATGGCTCAGTGGATAGAGCTCTGGGCCTGAAGTCAGGAAGACCAGAGTTTAAATAGGGTTTCAGACACTTCCTAGCTGTGTGACCCTGGACAGGTTACTTGACTTCCGTTTGCATTAATCCTCTGGAGAAGGAAATCACAAACTACTTCAACATCTTTGCAAAGAAAACCCCCTGGGGCTCCCTCACACAGAGTCAAGCACAAGGGAATGACTGAATAGCCACCAAATGGCCCATAGTGAGCATGTTAAGAAACACTCTGTTCCTCAATTTGACTCTCTGTACCCTCCACCCACTTTCCCCACTCCTTTCCTTGGGCCCCAAGAAGAACGAGTCAAATCCCTTTTCTAATTCTGGCGGTTTTTCAATGACTTGATTAGATTTGTCATGCTCCCTCCCCCCAGTCTTCTCTCTGTAGGCTAAACACCCCAGTTCTTTCATCTGACCTGCCCATGCCATTATCTGGGGGTCATCCTCCAACTGATGCCCTTTAGCTCATCAACGTCATTCCTAAATGTGGTCCCATAATTAAACACAATGCTCCATATGTGATCTGACCAGGGCAGGCTCAAAGCAAGATGATCAATGTTCTTGCCCAAGACTTGGTCTTTTCCTAATGAGGAGCCCACCATATGTTTTTGTAAAAAGGGCACCATGAAGATCATGCTAGAAGGGACAGAAATGGCTTTAAGAATGTGGTTGGAGAGACGTTTGACTAGAAAAGATGGGCGGCCATGGAGTGAGAAAGAAGGCTAACTGATGAACGCACTGAATGGGGCCCAAATGTGTCTACAATTTAAAGAGAGCTAGAAATAGGTACCCACCATGGGCTTGAGCCCTTGTGGAAAACTTATGCAAAGATGTAGATCAGAGTCTCACAGTTTGGGAAGGTTTGGATGGGCCTGGATCCACTCTGTTGGAAGAAGTACCCATACAGGTGAGATCACAGATCCATGGAAGTAAATAAATAGTAAGAAAAGACAACATGGCGATGAAGCATTTATGTCTTTATTCATCCACCACATTTTTTAGAATAGATGAAGAGAATTATAGGTTATTAAACCGTTTTGTAAACAGTGGAAAGAACATTGGCTATGGAATCAGAAATCTTGGGGCAAATGACGTTTGTTAAACTTACTTTCTTGTGTGGCCTTTGAGAAATCATGTAACTCCTGAGACTCAGCTTACTCATTTGAAAAATATAGGGCTTAGACTAAATGATCTGTAAAGTCCTTTCCAGCTTAATCCTTAGTCTTTTTTATTTAGTATCAGTATACCAGAATGTGCAGTTTCTATAAACGGTCTTGAGTCTTGAGATCTCAAAAAGATGTCTGTTATTGGTAGAGGTAATTATTTGTTATTAATTGAATATATGTATATATGGAAATATATGTATGTATACAAATAGATATACATGTGTGTATGTATAGACATACCTCAGAGACATTGCAGGTTAGGTTCCAGACTAGCAAAATAAAGCAAATATCACAATATGGTGAGTCCAATGGATTTTTTTGATTTCCCAGTACATACAAAAGTTATGCCTACACTATGCTGTGTACGATAGCATCTTGTTTTTAAAAAAGTATACATACCTTAATTTGACATTAATTTATTGCTAAAAATGCTAACTATCATCTGAGCCTTTAGAGTCATAATCTTTTTGTTGGCAGAAGGTCTTGACTTAATGTTGATGACTGCTGACTGATCAGGGTGGTGGTTACTGAAGGTAAGGGTGACCATGACAATTTCTTAAAATAAGACAACACTGAAGTTTGTCCATTAGTTATCTCTTCCTTTCACTAGAACATTTAGAGGCTATTGTAAGGTTATTAACAGGCCTAATTTCAATATTGTTGGGTCTCAGGGAATAGGGAAGCCCAAGGAGAGGGAAAGAGATGGGAGACTGCCAGGTTCTTATAGCAGTCAGAACAGACACTTTGTCAAGTAAGTTTGTAGTCTTGTACGGGCGCTGTTTGTGCCACCCCCGAAACAATGCAATGGTAACTTCAAAGATCACTGATCATAGATAGAATAAGAGATAGAATTATGAGAAAGTTTGAAATATTGTAAGAATTACCATTTGCTGTTGGAGAAATGGCATCCATGGACTTGCTAAATGCAGATTTGCCACTAGCCTTCAATTTCTGGACAACATAATATCTGTGAGGAGCAATAAAGCTAGATGAAATAAAATGAGGTATACCTAGCTATAGAAAGCATTTCCTTAACCTTAACACGCATATAAGTGTAAACTATTATTTTTCATAGGAGCATAGTTAGATGCCTGGGAGGGACCTCCGAGATCATCCAGTTTAACCCCCTCATTTTACATGTAGGGAAACTGAGGCACAGAGAAATATGAAACTTGCCTAAGCTCATAGATGTAGCAAGGATTTAAAGCCGAGGTCTCTGAACTACAAACACATCGGTGTTTTAGAATACCATACTGCATCCCTCTAAATTTTGGTCCTAAATTTTGGATCTGTAAAAGAAGTTAGAGTTTATGTGGTCCAACTCCCTTGTTTTCTCAGGTGAGCTAACTGAGGCCTAAAGAGGGAAAGTGACTTCCTCATGGTCCCACAGGGAGTAACCAACAGATTCAGGGTTTGAACCTAAGTACTCTGACCCTCAATCCTGCATTCTCCCTCTGTACCACCCTTCCCCTCTATTAGTGCCTGTCAATATGTGGTTCCTGTTGTGGCCCCAGAGTCTAAAAAGACCATGGGGAAAGTGAGGTAAAGGCAGCAGTTAGGAGGGCTGGCAATTCCAGTGACTGGGATGCTAGAGTGTCCTGGAAAAAGAACTCATTGGGAGTTTCAGTAGGAAGTCAGAGCTTGAAAAAGATTCCAATGGGGGAGTGAGAAAGATGGGGAAGCAGGAGCATCTACCTCCAGGAAGGCACTCAGGGAAAGAACAGGACCTGCCTCCAGGACCTGGGCTATGACCTTCCCCTGACTGATGATATTCCCACATGGATAGAGGATGGGAAAACTGGGGAGCTGTGACAGGGAGCAGGGCATTAATTATGCTCCCTGAAGTTTCTGCTTGCCCTGAACTCCTCCTCCAAGCTTCATCACAGGATGGAGCAGTCCTTGGGTTCTTCAAGATTGTGCCAACTGTCAGTTTAGTATGGAGAACTGAGACCCAGGAGTGGAGGTGTGTTGGTCGGAAAGGACTTTATAGGGGCATAGGCTTAGACTAGAGGTGGAAGGAACTTCAGAGGTGATGTAGTCCACCCCCTTTACTTTATAGATTGAAAGATGAAGTGACTTGCCCAAGCCTACTCAGGAAGTCAATAGCTGAGCTAGCATTTGGACTCGAGTCCTGTGAATTCAGGTTCAGTGGGTCATATCACACTAACTTCCTCTGTGCAGAGAAGATTCCTCTCAAGCGCACCTCCATGGTGACAGGTCTATGGGCAACAGCTGGAGTGGAGGGTAGCAGATCACACTGGGGTTTCTATGTGGTCTATACAGGGGTTGGGGATGGTTCTGTCTTGAATTAAACTGGTCTAAACCTGACTATTGAAGTCCATGGAGGGAATGCAGGATGTATGTAAGGTGAGGCTTGGAGGTGCTGGGTACAATGCTTGGTCCTGGGTCTCTTTCCCTTGGTCACATTGTATTGTCATTTTGGTGACTTCACTGGAATCCATGTTGGTCTGCAATGATGGATTGCACACATAACAAGACTGTGAATTAGGGAAGTACAATTTTATGGAAGCTGTGTCCCATTTATCCCATCGGTGCTTGTTTGAGTCATACTAACTGCACATACTTCCCATTTGTCCACCTCTAGAGAATGTCCAGTGATAAGAACGTGTGTCTCCAACATAGCCCAAGTCAGCCTAACAGGCTCTATCAAAATGGAAAGGCTTCAAGCATAAGGCAATCACAGACTCAGTGTTTGTCCCCTAAGGAGCAGTGGAAAGATTGCTCACCTTGGAGTCATGGAGCCTGAGTTCAAATTCTGAAAGTGCCACTTACTAGGATTGAAAGCTTGAGCAAAACGTATTCTTGGGCCTTGGTTTCCTCTAACTTAAAATCAAGGCATTGGACTAGATGGCCTCTGAGGTCCCTCTAGTCTAGACCCATGATCCAATGATGAGCCCTAGATATGTTCATTAATACTCAACACCAAGGGAATGGAGAACACAGAATGGTGATTTGGGAGGTGGATGGGAGGGAGTTAGGTCACAGCAAATCATGTGTTTGTAAATGCTAAGTAGCAACTGTTGTTCTCTTGAGCAACCCAGCCCCTTCTTACGGTGACATTCACTTAGCCAAGTCTCCTGTTCTCCACTTCCTATAATGTGCTTGGGTTACTGGTTGGGCAAGTCAAAGTTCTGCTCTGAATCCCACAACCTTGTATCTGAGCCAGTTTTTTGGGCCTTTCTCTTGACCAAAGTAGTGGACTCAAAAGGTAGTAAGGTATTTCATGTTGCATATGTTTAATTTGAACCATGGCTGAGACAAATGGATATCCTGCAGGCAATTAGCGAAGCCCTGGAGCTTTGGAGAAGGGGAAGTCGGGCAATACAGATCTAGGTGCCACCTGCACAGACAGGGAACTCAACATTGCTGGAGATAATTTCTATTTCAAGGGAGAGGACGTAGCACTGCAAGGTCTTCCAGATGGTGCTTGACAGAGCCAGGTTGTCTGACTCCAAATCGGATGAGAAATCCAACCCTTCTGTGATACTTGGGATTCAAATAAATTCAATTCAACATACATTCAACATACATACTCTGTGCCAGGCGCTGTATTAATTGCTGGGGGTACGAAAAGAGGCAAAAGCCAGTCTCTGTCTGCAAGAAACTTCCAATCTATTGAGGGAGGCAACTTGCAAACAAATATATAAAGGCAAGCTATATTTAGGATATTGTGTTGTTAAGCAAAATTGTCTCATTAGCATGGCTTTTGTTTCTTTTGAGTGGAAGTACTTTCAGCTGTTAAGTGCTAAGCCCCAGGCCCAGGGCCCTGTCAGGTGTGAAACCTGTGTGGGTGTGGATCGGTGACTTAGGAGGGGCCAGCTCGGGAACCAATGATCTCTGGTCATTGAGGTGGGGCTTGAGAACGCCGAAAGCTCGGCTGCGAGGAGGGGTGAGCTGGGAGACAACTTCAGAGGCGGCAGCAGCAGCGGCAGAAGGTGTGGAAGCCAGAAGCTGCGGAAGCCAGAAGCTGTGGAGGAAGGAAGCTGCGGAAGCAGGGCTTACCTGAGTGCGAGCAGGAACGTGAGGCCAGTGAACATGATTTGGCTAAATACTCTCTTGCTTTTCTGTGGCCT
>JAQQSZ010010337.1:0-12539 GCA_028646595.1 Phalanger gymnotis
AAAAAAAAATAAGCAGACATTTTTGTCTTGTCACTCCCCCGGCCCTTAGAACCTCTTTTGAACCTTATGTAAAATCTAGCGATTCCCCTAAAGTGCCCAGAAAGCAGTTTCTTCTCTTGGACCCTAATTACTTTTCTGTCATTCTGGAGAATATAGTATCATGTACATGGGAAGAGCAATGATGACACAGATTAAATGGAGGAGAATTAGAGGTGGCAGTGATTCTGAAAGCATGTAAAATTTATGAAAATTAATAGAACATCGAAGAAAACATTTAAAAGGTCTCCTATTAATGCCATTACTATTCAATAATTCAGCAATTTTATGGGACTTAAACATACAACCTCTGCATTTTCTGAAAATTAAGTCACAGAATTTTACGAGTGGTTTCTCTTCTCTCTCTTTCACAATTACCCTCCCAAGACACCCCCCCATTTATTATTTATTTATTTTATCATTCTTTCATTTTTAAATTTTAAGTTCCAAATTCTCTCTCCCTCCCACTCCTTTCCCACCCACTGAGAAGGCAAGCAATATGATATCAATTATACAAATTAAATCATGCAAAACACATTTCCATGTTAGCCATATTTTTTAAAAATACAAGAAAAATAAAGAAAGTGAGAAAATTATACTTCAGTTTGCACTCAGAGTCCTTTAGTTCTCTCTCCCTCTGGAGGTGGATAGCATTTTTTTTCATCATGAGTCTTTGGAATTGTCTTTGATTATTGTATTGATCAGAGAAGTCTTTCACAGTCAATCATCATTACAACATTGCTCTCACTGTGCACAATGATCTCCTGGTTCTTCACAATTTACTTTGCATCAGTTCCTTTGGGTATTTCTGAAACCACTCCCTCATCATTTCTTATAGCACAAGAGTTTTCTGTCCCAATCACATGTCACAACCCAATTGATGAGCGTCCCCTCAATTTCCTATTCTTTATTACCACGAAAAGAGATGTTATAAGTATTTTTGTATATGTAGATCCTTTTCCTTTTTCTTTGATCTTTTTGGGATACAGATCTAGTAGTGGTATTGCAGGATCAAAGAGTATGCACAGTTTCATAGCCATTTGGGCCTGGTTCCAAATTGTTTTCCAGAATGGTTGGACCAGTTCACCACTCCACAGACAGTACATTAATATACCTATTTTTCCCTTATCCTCTCCAGGATTTGTCATTACTGATAGGTGTGAGGTGGTACCTTAGAATTGTTTTAATTTGCCTTTCTCTAATTAGTAGTGATTTAGAGCATTTTCATATGACTATAGGTAGCTTGATTTTTTCTTCTGAAAAGTGCCTATTCATAATCTTTGAACATTTATAAATTAGGGAATAGCTCTTATTTCTATAAATTCAACTCAGTTCCTTACATATTTGAGAAATGAGGCCTTTGTCAGAAAAACTTGCTGTAAATTTTTTTTATCTTACTTCATTGTCTATGGTACCTTATAGCAAAAAGTAGTTTCTCTGATTATCCCTTTTAATTAGGTCTATTTTTGCTTTTGTTTTGTCTGAGATCATGATTGCTACCTCTGCCTTTTTTGAAAATTCAGCTGAAGCACATTAGATTCTGTTCCAGACTTTAATTTAACTCTGTGTATATCTTCTTGTTTCAAATTTGTCTCTTCTAAATAACATATTGTTGGATTCTGGCTTCTAATCCATTCTACTATCTGCTTCTGTTTCACAGGTGAGCTCATGCCATCACAATTACTGTGTATTTCCCTCCATCCCATTTTCTTCTATTTCTTCCTCTACTTCTCTTTTTATCCTATCCTTCCTCAAAAGTCTATTTTGCTTTTAACCACTGCCTCTCTTAATATACCCTCTCCTTTATCATTCTCCCATCCCTTTCTCGTGTGTGTGTGTATACATATATGTGTATATATATATATATATATGTATATATACACTTTCCTCTTTGAACCATATTGCCTGCCACCCCTCCACCATTTCCCCCTCCATTATGAAAGCTCTTCTTTGTGTGCCTCTTTTATGTGAGGAAATTTTCCCCATTCTACCTCTCCCTTCCCCTTTCTCCCAGTGCATCCCTCTTTGTCTCACTCCTTCATTTTTTTGGAGATCATTCCAACATAATCTACTCATATCCATGCCCTTTGTCTACGTAAACTCTTTTTAATTGCCCTAATAAAGATAAAGATCATAGGAGTTGCATGAATCATCTTCCCATATAGAAATATAGTTTTTTATTGAGATGCTTATGATTACTTTTTCACATTTACCTTTTTATGCTTCTCAAGTCTTGTGTTCAAATGTCATATTTTCTGTTTAGCCCTGATTTTTCATCAGGAATGCTTCAAAGTCTTCTATTTCATTAAATGTCTATTTTCCCAATGGTAGGACAGAAACTGGGCATAGACCAATATCTTACACCATATACCAAAATAAAGTCAAAATTGGTTCATGATTTAGGAATAAAGGCTGATACTATAAGTAATTTGGGAGAGCAGGGAATAGTTTACTTATCAGATTTATGGAAAAGAAAAGAATTCATGACCCAAATAGAGATAGAGAGCATTACAAAATGCAAAATGGATAATTTTGATTATGTTAAATTGAAATGTTTTTGTACAAAAAAAGCCAATGCAACAAAAATTAGGAGGGAAGCAGAAAATTGGGAGATAATCTTTACCACTAGTGTCACTGATAAAGGCCTCATTTCTAAAATATATAGGAAACTGAGCCAAATATATAGGAATACAAGTCATTCCCCAGTTGAGAAATGGTCAAAGGATATGAACAGGCAGTTTACAGAGGAAGAAATTAAAGATACCTATAGGCATATGAAAAAATGCTCGAAATCACTACTGATTAGAGAAGTGCAAATCAAATGTCTGTTTTCCCCCCTGAAGGATCATACTCTTTTGCTGGTAGGTTATTCTTGGTTGTAATCCTAGCTTCTTTTTCTTCCAGAGTAACATATTCAAAGTCTCTCAGTCCTGTAACATGGAAGCGGCTAAATCTTGTGTGAGTGTGACTGTGGCTCCGCAATATTTGAATTGTTTCTCTCTGGCTGCTTGAAGTATTTTCTCTTTGACCTGAAAGTTCTGGAATTTGGCTGTAATATTTCGGGGGGTTTTCATTTTGGGATCTCTTTCAGGAGGTGATCTGGATGCTTTCAATTTCTATTTTATCCTCTGGATCTAAGATGTCAGGACAGTTTCCCTTGATAATTTCTTGAAATATGATGTCTAGGTTCTTTCTTTGATTATGGCTGTCAGGCTTTCTTAAATGATCTCTCTTCATTATATTTTCCAGATCAGTTGTTTTTCCTATGAGATATTTTACATATTCTTCAATTTTCCCATTCTATTGACTTTGTTTTATTGTTTCTTGATGTCTCGTTGAATAATTAGCTTCCATTTGCCCAATTCTATTTTTTAAAGAATTACTTTCTTCAGTGAGGTTTAGTACCTCTTTTTCCATTTGACCAATTCTGTTTCTCAAAGAGTTTTTTTCTTTGGTGAATTTTTGTACCCCTTTTTCCATTTGGCCTACTCTGCTTTTTAAGGAGTTCTATTTTTCAATTAATTTTTGTTTCTCTTTTACCATTAGCCCAATTCTGTTTTTTAAAGTGATATTTTCTTCAGCATTTTTTGTGCCTCTCTTCCCAAGCTTTTAATTCTCTTTTCATATTTTTTCTTGCATCACTCTCTTTTTCCAATTTTTCTTCTACCACTCTTATTTCTTTAACTCTTCCAGGAATTCTTGTTGGGTTTGTATTCATTAGCATTTTTCTTTGAGGCTTTCATTGTAGCTATTTTTGCATTATTGTCTTCTTATGAGTTTGTTCTTCCCTGCCACCACAGTTGCTTTTTATGATCAAATTATTTTCCAGCCTATTTCTTGACTTTGAACTTTATGTTAAAATTAAACTCTGCTCCTCGTGGGGTTGGGAAAGCACTGTCCCAAGCTTCAGGCTTTTTTTTTCAGGCTGCTGTTTTCAGAGCTAGTTCTGGGAGTCTGCAAGGTTTTGGTATTTCCAAGGTGGTGTGACCCTGAGGGAGGTATGGGCACTGCTCTTCTGGTTTGTGCTCTGATCTTTACCCAGGAAGGGCCCCTGGTCCCATGCGACCACAAGCAGCAGCATTCTCTTTGCCTTGAACTGGGACCAAAGCCCCTGATTCCTTGTGATTGATGCCCAGGGCTCCTTTCCACCCTGGCATTGTGACCCAGAACTGTGTATGGGCAATAGAGTTGCCAATTAGTGCCAGCTCTACCCAGGGCCAACAAAAGGTCCCCTATCATCTCTTTCTGACAAGTTATCTGATCTCCTTACCATCTCTGGGTGAGAGCTCCCAAAGATAACTGCTACTGCTTCCACAGTGTGTGTGGACTCTTCAAAGGCTTCCACCCAGGTGTCAGAAACTTTTTGCCAACATCCTAAAATTTCTTAGGCCAGAAAAATGACTCACACTGACCTTTTGTTGGTTCTGCTCCTCCAAAATTTGATCTGAGGTTTTATTTTAAAGTTGTTTTGGAGGGGAATATTGGGAGAGTTCAACTGGGTTGCCTCTGATCTACCATTTTGGCTTTCAGTCTACCTCTTTCACAACTTCTAAAAATAAAAATCTACAATAGGGAAGGGAGTAAGGCTGGGAAGGAGGCTGAAAATGCAAGGGGGAGTGAGAATCTTTGGTTTGAGAAATTGAACTTCCTTGTTTGAGTTTTTTGAAGTTTCGCTCCCACCCTCAGAATTTCTTGACCTCAGTTAACTGGAAGAACACTGAAGAAATTCTGAGTGAAACATTCTTGGTTAAGAGGCTCGTGAACCCTTCCCAGCAAAGGCCAAATGGACGCAAGAGCTTCCATTTTTATCTTACTGGTTTTTTTCTTCAGTCTTATTTTATAATATACAAACTTCTTTTCCTCTCACTGAACAGAGTTGTGGGGAAGTAATTTTCTTTATTGGTGCAGGGCATTATTCATCTAGGGTACTTCTCTGTTTACAGAGTTGTGGTGTTTTGTTTTGTTTAGTTTTGGGGGGAGGTTAGGAGGGAGGAACAGCTCAATTGGAAACAGTGAAAGGTTTCATCAGTTCAACTCTGTGCTCTGTGTTGGCTACCCAACCTCTTTCCCTGCTAGTTCAGTGAGTCCACCTATGCTCTGTCAATAAATCATCTATTTGCCCTAAAGTTCCTAATAAAATGTGTTTATGTGATTACTGTAGTTTTTCATTTGCAGTAATAAGAAGCATATAAATAACTCTCCTACATTATGATAATCCCTTATGTTTGTATCGTAAACTTTACTGTTTAAAAAGTGCTTTCATATTTATCATCTTATGCTAAACCAGGGGTTCTCAACTTTTTTTATATGTCTAATAGAACCCTTCGGCAGTCTGGTGAAGCCTGTGGACTCCTTAAAATAATGTTTGTAAAAACATAAGATAAAAGGCATAGTATTACAAGGGAAACAAATTATAATGAAATACCATCATGGAAATGTTTTTAAAAATCAAGTTCTTGGACTCTAGGTTAAGAATGTCTAGGCTTGGGATGAGTGGATGAATGAGACCTCCTTTAGTGCTTCCTTAATTAAATACCTCTGTTGCCTGCCTTTTGAGAAACTCATCTGCCTCTAAATCTGACCAGCTGGGAGTTTGGGGAAGGAAGTTAATAGCTGATAGGATCAAAGGATTTAAAGCTGGAAGGGATCTGAGAGGTCATCTTGTCTAGCCTTACTATTCTATAAATGGGAAAAATAAAGTACAGAAAGGTTATTACATGGCACAACCAGCATTTGAACCCAGGTCTTCTCTCTCAAAATCCAGTGCTTTTTACACATATACACTATCACCCTTCCCCCCCCACACAAAATGGAAAATAATATTACTATAGTTTTATTTCTTATGATGAAATAAGCCTATAATGCTAAAAGTTTGTTCATTCACCCCCAAACATGAAATACCCACTATGTGCAAAACATTGTGTTAGGTGCATTTTATATAGAGATAATTTAGATAAGATACCTATCTTGCCTACTTAGACTTTATAGTTGAATAATGGGATGAAACATGACTATATCATATGATAAGTATGTTGGAGAGTTACAAAACAGGGTTATGTGAGGTTGGAGGGAATTTAAGGGAAATTAAGGATTCATGGAGTGAGGTACTTGCTGTATAATTATTTAAGGGATAAACGATAATTAAGTGAAGAAGAGGATATGGGGTATTCAGTTGTAGGGAATAGTATCAAACACCTGGATATGGAGGAGTATTTGACATGAGAGTACTCTAGTTTTTGCTGAATCAGAGAGTTTAGAAGAGAGTAATATGAGAAGGCTGGTGAGGTAGAGTGGTATATGATTTTAGGGTCCAGATAAATGAGTTTGAATTTCACTTGAGAGACAATAGTGGAGCTGCTAAAGATGTTTTTTCACTGAAGATCTTTAAACAGAGGAGTAGCAAGATTGAGTCTATGCATAAGAACAATTATTCTGGAAGCAATATGAAGGACAGATGGGTAGAAGCAGAGCTTGGCAGGAATAACTCAAGACTATTGCAGTAGTCCATTCGCATGGTCAGGAAATGAAGAAGAGTTGGGAAATCAGGAAAAGAAGAGGAGATATGGAAGAAAGATGTGGAAGTAGAATCAACAGAGTTTGGTGATTGTCCATATTTGAAAGATAAAGGAAAGGGATGAGTCAAAAATAGTACCCAGGTTTATAAACATAGGACACAGAGTGGATGGTGGTACCACAGAAAGAAATAGTGAAATCGAAAGGAATTGGTTTTGAGGGAAGGTAGGTAACAAGATACATTTTGAACATGTTGAGTCAGATGCTATATCCAGGTGATGTCTTGTAGGCAGATGAAGATGTATTTCTTTAAAGTCAAAGATAGATCAGGACTGGAAATGTAGACTTGGGCACCATCTACATAAGGGACATATTTAAAACCATGGGTGGAATGAATTACCTAGGGAAAGAGTACTGAGTGTAAGAGAAGAAGTTTGAGAATAGACCAGGGAAGGGAATCTGTAGCCTTGAAGCCACATGTGGCCCTCTAGGTCCTTAAGTGAGGCCCTTTGACTGAATCTAAACTTTACAGAACAATTGGCCACAGGTTCCCCACCCCTGGGATAGACTCTTGAGGAAAATATTCCTTAAGGGTTTGGGTAGAGAATGAAGAGACAGCAAAGCAGATGGTAAGGTCTTAGGTAGGACCATGCTAGCATTTGGTTAGAATGGGGTAGAGAAGCAAGTTGTTGAATTTGATGAGTATGATTTGAAAGGTGAAGATGTTCGATGGGTCATCAAAATGAATATTAAGCCCTTTAAGGATAAAGAAAGGTATAGGTTGTAGAAGATGATTCAGCCATTGAGAAAGTTGGGAGAGGGATATGAAGTATGGTAGATGGCATTGACAGAAATTCAAAGAGGGTGGTATACTGGGAGTCAATGGGTTTTGAAAGCTGAAAAATCTTTTATGGGTGGTGGTGGAGGAATTTTCTGGAAGTGGCAGTAGAGAACAAAGAGTGTGCCTATCTTTTAAAAATATATGGTGTTTATAGCTTTTATTTTTTATCATCAGAAATTTTCTCCCCAATCTTCCCTCTTCCTCCTCTCAGAGAGCCATTTCATAAGATGTTTTGAAAGAAAAAAATGAAATGAGGAAGAGGAGAAAAAAATCAGAAAAACCAATCAATACATCAAAAAAAATCTGAAATTATGGGCAATATTTCACACTCGTGGACCTCTCACATCTACAAAGGAGAGAGGTGGGAGTTTCTTCTCTTTTCTCTTCTTTGGGGCCATATTTGTGTTTTGTAATTGTATAATAATAACTTCTGATTGTTTTATAGTTCTTTCTATTTACATTGCTGTGATCATTGTATAGATTGTTTGCTTATATGTTCATTTTTTTCTTTTGGCCCTCTGTGTCAGGTAGACTGGAAGAAGTGGCCTCCACTTTATAAGATTGTAAAGCAATGTGGTATCCTCGGTAAAGAGCCAAATTTCTATATGAATGGAGAACTGGAAAAAGGAAATTGGATGCAAAGGTCAAGGATTTGGAGGGAATTGTCAGGACATCTCAAAGTTATATTCCAGAATTAGGTGGATGTGTGCCTTTCAATTATGGAATTAGAGCTTGAATAAATGTCACCTATTCGATTTATAAGGTGGCTTGTAGTCAGAAGGCTTCAGGAAGGAGTCTTGGTCTGCTTCATTTCTCTTCTGTAGTTCAGACCTCCATATGGGAAGGCTCCTGGAAGTTGTTTTTTTTGGTAGGGCCTATGAATCCCTCTTGTAATCCTAATATATAGTGGTATAAATCTTTTATTTTTAATTATATCCTCCTCTTCTTTCCACTCCCTCTCTTTTTGGGTAGGATCAGGTGTGAAGCAAGGTGTCTGAATTTCCTCACATGAGACTAAGAGGCAGGAACAATAATAAGAACTGCCACATATAGAGAAAATTTGCAAAGTACTTTACATACAACAGGGTGGCAGGATGGTTTCTTTGGTTGTTTAGGCTTTTGAGCAGGTTGAAAACTTGGTACATCTCTCTACTCTTTTCACTGTTCTTATAAATTATGGTAAATCCCACAATGGATAGGGAGATTGTAGGACAGAGATTGACTAGGCCACTTCTCCTTTCCATGGGGAAACTGTGTTGCTCAATCCAGAACCAGCACCTGAGGAGGAGGAATTGGTGCCTGAGTGTCAGAGGAAGTGACTCTTCCTCCTGTTCTTTCGGCCTCAGAAGGGTGACCTGAATAATTACCAGTAAAGTACCACCTCTCTTACCATTCTGGAATTTATATTTTCTCATTTCTTTTTACCATCTTTTGGCAAGGAAAAGAAGGGGGCAAATGGCTACACAAAAGAATTCTCTGTCTCTACCTGATTAAGAAGCAACATTATATAGTGGGAAGAGAAAGACAAAATTGCAAGACTTGGAGTCAAAGGATCTGGATTCAAATTTGCAAGCCACTTAACATCTCTGAGCATCAGGTTCCTAATTTGTAAAATAAGAGGGGTTAGATTTTCAGTCATGTCCAACTCTTTGTGACCCCATTTGGGGTTTTCTTGGCAAAGATATTAGAGTGGTTTGCCATTTCGTTCTCCAGCTCATTTTACAGATGAGGAAACTGAGGAAACAGGATTAAGTGACTTGCCCAAAGTCACACAGCTAATAAGTGTCCGAGGCCAGATTTGAACTCAGGAGTCTTCGTGACTTTAGGCCCGGCACTCTATCAACTGGCCCCCCGGCTGCCCTATCAGGGTTGGATTACATGACCCCTAAGGTCTGTTCTGGCTCCAACTCTAGGATCCTAGATCCAAACTAAGTGTGTTGATCCTGGGGTCAGGATAAATCTGGGTCTAAATGCCCCACCTGACCATGGTGTAATGACAACCACACTGGCACACCCAGGACGGCTGCTAGTGCAGGTTCTTTTATCTGCTTTACTAAGGAAAGACAGCTGTTTCAGGGGTCAACGATCTTTCTTTTTTAATCACATAAAATACAAACACAGGAAATACAGAGAAGAGAAATAAAGACCAACAGACAGGGCTCTACTGCCTGAATCAAAGCTTTACATCCACCACTCAATCGAGACAGCCTTCACCTCTGAGGAGTTGGGGAGCTCTGAACATATGGCCACTCAGAGTGTTGAGCAGGGAATCACAACATCTTTCTCATAAGTGAGCCCCCAAAGCAAAAACTCATCTCTCACAATATATACTCTTTGGGCTCAGTGCCTAATTAGAAATTAACAAAAGGTGTGTAAGCCTTCCTGCAAGCAAGCAAGCAAGCAAGCAAGCAAGCAAGCAAGCAAGCGTCCCTTGATGGGCAGGGAGATCTTATTTCCTATTAACTTTACCCATGAGCAAGCCATTTCTACATCTGAGGAGTGTGGTCTTGACAATAAAATTCATTAGTATTATAAATTGCTCTATGAACTTTAACATGATTATATAAGTGTCGCTTGCTATTAGATGGTTATGTAAATGCCAGTTACCTTTTATGTAGCACTTTAAGGTTTACAAAGTGCTTTACATATATTTTAATATGTTAATAACAGCAGTAGTCAGCATTTACATAACATTTTATGATTTACATAGTGCTTTACAAATATTGTCTTATTTTACTCTTACAGCAAATCTGGGAGGTAGGTACCATTGATGTCCCCATTTGCAGGTGAGGAAACTGATGGGCAAAGGTTAAGTGACTTGCTGAGTCACAGAACTATTAAGTATCTGAGGCCAAATTTGAAATAAGGTCTTCTTGCCTCTAAGTCTAGTGCTATATCTACTGTGCCACTTATATGTTATGTATTTGTTATGTATAGTAAATATATATTGTGTATTTATAAATTTGATCCTCACAACAACCTTGTGAGGTAGGTACAATAATAAAAGTAGTTGTAGTAGCTAGTAGGTGCTACATTGTTTGCTCCATTTTACTGGACTTGTTCAGGGTTGCACACTTGCCCAGGGTCACACAGAGCTAGTAAGTGTCTGTCAGAATATGAACTCAGTGGCTCCAAGTCCAGTGTCAGAAGTGAAAGACATTGGTCGTCTGACTCCGAAACCAATGTTCTACCAGTCAGTTCCTTCTGAGATCAGGGACAAGGTAAAACCAAAACAATGAAAATCATTTCCTGTCTGATACAAGAGGTACCCAATAAAAGGTACAAGCCAAGCAATACAGCACAAGTCCTTGCTATACACAGTAGATGTATTTCCTGAGACACTGTATAAGTCATAACTCTATTTAAAGCATCTCAATCGAATTAGTTACCTTAGGAAAAGTATAGTGAATTTGTCTCTAAAGCAAATGTCCACTCCTTAAATTATCTCTTTTCAAAGAAAACCTGATATGCAAAAAATCCCCCAAACAAAACAAACCAATTTCTCAAATACGGCAAAATACCCTTATCTTTGATTTTGTTTAAAATAATTTGTAGTTTTTCATAGAAATTTTTATTCCTAGGCAGTTAATCTTTCTTTGGTAGAATTGATACCATATATGTAATAGATTCTTAGCATGTATTAGTTGATTTGTTGATTGAATAACTGAACATACTTGCTAGGGGGACTACCTCCCATATATGTAATGCTATGAAATAGGCGATAGTGTCCTCATGTGTGTGTGTGTGTGCATATATATATATATATACATATATATATGTATATGTGTGTGTATGTATGTGTATATGTATATGTATACGTATATGTATATATGTGTAAATAAGAGTAGAGAACCCAAAGTGTCTGCTTCCAAAAGTTTGGATTTGAATCATAACACTTTAAATTATTGTTTTCTTCTTTAATCATAACACTTTAAATTATTGTTTTCTTCTTTAGAGAAGCCTGGGTACATACTTCTTTTTGTGGGATGAAGTACTATTATGACCTTTTAGAGATGCATTTTGTTCTGTGGATATAGCTATTACTCCTGTTCCACCTTCTGTCTTTCTGTCTTGTTGTACATCCCTCTTCTTTGCATGTTTTAGACATAGGATAACTTTTTATCTAAACTGATGAAAAAATGTGAGCATCTTGCTTCCAAATGTTCTCCTTTGTCTCATTATAGAATTGATAGGAAGATGCTTCATTGAGTATCCTTATGATTACCTCCCCTACGCTGTCCCCCCAAATCCTTTTTTTCTCTCAGTGGTTATGGAGACCAACAAGGAGAGGAAAGATGGAAATGAGGAATGATTGTGGAGTAAATAGAATGGTTAAGGGAGAAGTTTATTGGGGAAATACTTCAATTAAACAAATATTTAGTAAGTGGCAGATGCTGGAGAAGTCAAGATGTTAAAAACAACTCATTCCCATTCACTAAATAAGCTTTCAGGCTTGAAGTCAGTGGGGGATAAGATATTTACAGTAATAGTTATAATGTGAGTTAGATGGATGGAGTTCAAACAGAGAGGCAAAGGTATTTGGAGAAAGATGGATTACCTCTGGCTGGGGGGATTAAAGAAAGACCCTTAAAGGATGTGGCACCTGAGCTGGAAGAAAGGAATTCAACAGGTAGAAGTAAGTTAAGAATGTGTTTTAGATATTAAAGGTTCTATAAAAATTCACAGAAACTGGAGAAAGAAGGATTAGGTCAGAGAATAGCAATTAGTCCAGTTTGGCTGGATCATAGAAACAATGTTATGAAATAAGACCAGAAAGGTAGGTTGAAGCCAGAACCTAGAGGACTTTAAATACAAGAGTAGAAAAAAATACACACACATATGTATATACACATGTATGTATGTGTTTATCATTTAATGTATATATATATTTAGTTTTCAACATTCACTTTTATAAGATTTTGATTTCCAAATTTTTCTCCTTCCCTCTTTCCCCAAGATAGCAAGCAATCTGATATACGTTATACATGTATATTCATGTTAAATATTTTTCCACATTAGTCATACTATGAAAGAAGAATCAGAACAATAGCGAAAAACCATGAGAAAGAAAAAACAAAAAAATGAAAATAGTATGCTTCAATCTGCATTCAGACTCCATAGTTCTTTCTCTGGATGTGGATAGCATTTT
>JAQQSZ010010338.1:0-12538 GCA_028646595.1 Phalanger gymnotis
CTTAACTTCTTTCTTATTTATTTTGAGGTTAGATTTATCAAGTTCAGAAAGGGGAAGGTTGAGGTCTCCCAGTATTGTAGTTTTGCTCTCTATTTCTTCCTGTAACTCCCTTAACCTCTCCTCTAAGAATCTGCATACCATACCACTTGCTGCATAAATGTTATACAGTGCTATTCCTTCATTGTTTATGGTGCCTTTTAGCAGGATGTAGTGTCCTTCCTTATCTCTTTTAATTAAATCTATCTTTACTTTTGCTTTGTCTGAGATTAGGATTGCTACACCTGCTTTTTTACTTTAGCTGAGGCACAATATAATTTACTCCAGCCTTTTACCTTTACACTGTATGTATTCCCCCTGTTTCAAATGTGTTTCTTGTAAACAGCATATTGTAGGATTATGGTTTTTAATCCATTCTGTTATCTGCTTCCGTTTCATGGGAGAGTTCATCCCATTATTTTTCACAGATATGATTTCTATCTGTGTCTTTCTCTCCATCCTGTTTCCTCCTGTTTTGCTTTTATTTCTCCCTTTCCCCTTCCCCTCCTCAACGAAGTTTTGTTTTTGACTGCCGTCTTCTTCAGTTTGCCCTCCCTCTTGATTCCCCTCAGTTGTCTTACTGTTTCCGACTTGCTACTTCTCCCTTCCCTTCTGACCACCCCCCTCCCTTTTTTCCCCCTTTCCCCTCCTACTTCCTGTAGGACAAGTTAGATTTCTATACTTATCAGGGTATGTTATTCCCTTCTTGAACCAGATCAAATGACAGTAAAGATCAGATACTGCTCTTCTCCCTCCCTTCTTTCCCTCTACTAAAATGTGTTTTTGTGCCTTTTCATTTGGTGTAATTTACCCTTTTCTACTACCGCCTTACCTCCTCTCTCAGAACCCTCCCTTTACATTTTTTAATTATGTTTTTTTCTTGTATCAGTTATTTTATACAGACATTCACAGTCCATGTGTATCCTTTTCAATTGTCATAAGTGCTGTACTATTCTCAAGATTGACATATATATGTCATCTATATGTCATATAAACATATAAAACGTACATAAGATGATGTAATTGTATATAAAGATGCAAATAATTTGCCCTTATTGATTAATAAGGTTTGTGGGAGTTTCCCCCCCTGTTTGAATTTTGTATTTGGAAATCAAATATTCCATTGAGTTCTGGCCTTTTCATCAGGAAGGTCTGGAATTCCATTATCTCATTGAATATCCATCTCCTTCCCTGAAAAAGTATGCTTAATTTTGCTGGGTAGTTGATCCTTGTTGTAGTCCCAGATCCTTTGCCATTCAGAATATCATATTCCAGTTTCTCCTGTCTTTTAATGTGGAAGCTGAAAGATCCTGCATGAGCCTGACTGTAGTTGCACGATATTTGAATGGTTTCTTTTTGGTTGCTTGCAGTATTTTCTCCTTAATTCTGTAATTCTGAAATTTGGCTGTAATATTTCTTGTAGTTTTCAGTTTGGGATTTCTTTCAGGGGGTGATTGGTGAACTCTTTCAATGACTATTTTGCCCTCTGGTTCTAGGACATGTGGGCAGTTGTCTTTGATAATTTCTTCAAGGATACTGTCAAGGCTCTTTTTATCATTGTGGATTTAACTCTTAAATTTTCTCTCCTGGATCTATTTTCCAGGTCAGTTGTTTTCCCCATCAGATATTTCACATTTTTCTCTATTTTTTCATTCTTTACATTTTGTTTTACTATTTCTTGATGCCTCATAGAGTCTTTAGCTTCCACTTGCTCAACTCTAGTTTTTAATGACTGTCTTCATTTTGCTTTTGAGTCTCCTTTTCCAATTGGTTGATTTTACCTCTCAGGGTGTCCTTTTCTCTCTTTAGATTCTGAATCTCCATAGCCATTTTGCCAATCTTATTCTTTAGGGACTTGATTTTGTTAGTGGATTTTTTTTCCATTTTTTTTTCTTTTACCTCCCTGATTTGGTTTTTAAAATCCTCTTTTAGCTCTTCCAGTAGTGCTTTTTGGGCTAGAGACCAGTTTACATTACCTTTTGAGATATCAGATGTGGATATAGTGTCATTGTTATCGTCTTCCATATTGATATTTTGATCCTGCCTGTCTCCATAAAAAAAATCAGTGGTCTTCGGTTTTTAAGAAAACTGTCCCAGTTTTCTTATTCTGGACATCATGAGTCTCATTGTTGGCTTTGTGAATTATAGCCTTCAGTTTCCTGAGGTGTGGGGGAGGGGGTCTGGCTGCCTAAAATCTCTTCCTCTGGGGTTGCTCTCTAGTACTGTTGCTCTTCAGCAATGGTTTCAGGTTTTTGTTGTTGGAGCTGGGTATCTGGCACTTCCCCTGGGGGAGCAAGAGTATGTCTGGGCTCCTGGTGTTGACCCCCGCTGTCTCTGCCCCTCTGGGACTCAGGTACTCCCACTACTTGGCCACTGAAGCCCCACTTCTGTCTCCTCTATTCCAGCATTTTTGTTTTGTTTTCTCTCTTTTCCCCCGGGGAATTCTCTGGGTGAAGAGGGGAGGGATTAGAGCCATTTACCTGGCCATTTTGTCTCCCGGAAGTTCAAGAAGCATCCTTTAGCCTGCGAGCCTCAACAGTTGGTATCTCATGGTTGGTGGTGTTGTACTTCCTCTCGTTGCTTCCACAGAGTGCTGTCCTGTGTTGGGAGGCCTGGGGATCTCCACTCGTTTCAGGTGCCTGGCTTTCTCCCAGCCTGTCTCCCACGTGGGTTTCTTGGCCAGCCGCTTCTGCTTTGGTCCCATCTGGAGCAGCTCTGCACGCCAAGCGCTCTCTTAGCCTACAGATTCGTTCCTTTGGCCTTTCAGACTCTCCTTACTGGGAAATTTGCCCCACTCAGACTTCTTATGGTTTCTAACTCTCTCAGATCTGCTCAAATTCATTTTTTCTATAGGAATCCTACAGAACTTGTGAGAGAGCTCCGGTAAGACGCAGTTTTCATGTGGCCATCTTGGCTCCACCCCGCCTCCCCCCAGTAGCTCTTTTCCTGGTGGCAAAGATTTGGAAGTCAAGGGCATGCCCATCAATTGGGGAATGACTGAACAAATTGTAGTACATGAATGTAATGGAATACTATTGTGCTATAAAAAATGAGAAGCAGACAGAGTTCATTATAACCTGGAAAGTATTATATGAATTAATGCTGAGTGAGGAGAGCAGAGCTCGGAGATCATTACACATGATTATAGAAACACAATATTTGTAAGGACCAACGTTGATAGACTTAGATCTTCTCATCAATGCAAGGTTCAAAGACAGCTCCAAAAGACTTATGATATAAAAACCTATGCACATCCAGAGAAAGAGTTATATAGTCTGAATGCATATTGAGGCAAACTATCTACTCTATTTTTTTCCTTCTTTTTTGTTTTTGTTTCTTCTCATGATTCATTCCATTGGTTATAATTCTTCTTTACAACTGGACTATTATGTAAATAAGTGCACTGCAAAGGTATATGTGGAACCTCTATTGGATTATATGCCATCTTGGGGAAGCAGAGAGAAGAGAGGGAGGGAGAGCAAATTTGGAACTCAAAAACTTGTGGAACTGAGTGTTGTAAACTAAAAACAAAAAATAAATTTAAAAACATTTTTAATTAAATGTAATTGATATTATCCATTTTATGTCTCACAATAGTTTCTATTTCTCATTTATTTATGAATTGTCTTTTGTCCCCTAAGTCTGATAGGCAATATGTTCCATATTCTTATAATTTTTTTTATTGTATCTTCCTTTATATCTCAGTCATGCATCCATTTTGACCTTATCTTGGTAAACATTCTAGGATTCTAGTCTATGACTAATTTGTGCCAGACTGCTCTCCAGCTTTCTCAAAAATTTTGACCAAATAATGAATTCTTATCCTAAAGCTTAAATCTTCACATTTCTCAAACACTAGTTTACCTGAATCATTTGCTACAGTATTTGTTCCACAGATCAATTCATGTAAGAATTTTGATGTTTTTCTGAGTGGATCCTGCTCAACTTTTCTTATAGTACAGCAGTATTCCATCACAATCATACACCACAACTGTTTCAGTCATTCTCCTGAATGACTGACATTCCCACAATTTCCAGTTCTATGCCACCACAAGGAGAACTGCTATAAATATTTTAGAACCTACAGGCTCTTTTCCTTTTTCACTAATCGTCTTTGGAAATGGACCTCATAATGGTGTTGCTGGGTCAAAGGGTATAGGCAGTTTAATAATTCATTGGACATTATTCCATATTGCTCTCCAAAATGGTTGAATTAGTTCACAATTCAAGAAACAATGAATTACTCTCCTGAGAATCTTAAGAATACATATATTGTCTGAATTTTGGTTTTCACTGCTAAGTGTTTATTTTTTGCATAGTGTCTCTGAAGATAAGCATTAAAAAACATAGAACTGCCTTTTAGCATGCTATACACAGAAAACTGGTAAAAAAATCAGTTTTTTAAAGAGATAAAAAGGGTTCCACCATTTGTGGTAGCAATTATTAAAGTTGTAACTCAATTTGACAGTGTTACATTGCTTTTCCATAAAAGAAGAATTGGGGAGAGAATTCTGGGAAGATGCCAGATGCTCTTCAAATCACAAACAAGACAAAATAGCACCTCAGGGAGAATATGGAGTGGTGAAAAAAAAAGAATTGGGGCAGAACAGTGGTCCTCCTGGGGCAACTGGAGAAGATCTGAGGTTTGGTCTCTGTGAAGTGTAAACACCTCCAGGCTCATTCTACTAAAACAGTGGGGTGCCCTAGGACTAGCTGGGTTGGGTAGTAGCCTGGGCCCCAGCCATAGTAGTTTTCACTTATAGGACAGTGTGCAGAGTGGAGCATCTGAGCAGGGGAGGATTCAAGGACCCTCTGCTAATAAGGGACACTAGGCCAGCTATACTGTGGAGATGTGGCTCTGGGTGAGAAAGAACCAGCACATGAACCAGCATACACTGGTACAACTCATGCCGGTGATTATAGAAGCAGTAAGGCAAAGATGCCACTGGCTGTGGGCACTTACAGGAGGGTGGAGTTTTTGATTTCCATTCTAGGCTACAGTGGAGAACTGATGAAGGATCTGAGGCCAGAGACACCATCCCTCCATACCCGAGGACCAGAATTGATTACAATAATGAGCTGCTATAAATAAGAAAAAATGAGCAGGCAAAAGAAAAAGAATTCAACCACAGAAAGTTACTATGGGAATAGAGCAAACCAGGGTTCATCTTCAGAGGAGGATATTGAAGCAAATAGTCACCTACCCAAAAATAATTCATAGAAGAACTTCAAAAGGATTTTCAAATCAAACAAGAAAGATTGAGGAAGTTTTTTAAAAAAGAACAATCCAAGAAAAACAAGAAAATCTTGAAAAGAAAGTCAACCAACTGAAAAAGGAGATATAGAATCTTAAGGAATAAAGCAATTCCTTGAAAATTAGATTTGGCCAAGGCAAAGCCATTCAAGTTATAAGAGAAGAAAAAATAACAAAACAAACTATAAAGAAAGAAAAAATAGAAGAGAAAATAAAACATCTCATAAGAAAATCGAGGCTCTGGAGAACAGATCATGAAGAGAAAACATAAAAATAATTGGACTACTTGAAAACTATAATCAAGAAAAGAATCTTGACACAATAATGTAGGAAATAATTAAAGAAAATTGTCCTGAAGCATTAGAACAAGATTGGAAAATAGAAATAGAAAAAAAAATCTCCCCAATCACTACCTGAAAGAGATCTTATGAGGAAAACCTATAGGAATATTACAGCAAGGTTCCAAAGTCCCTAGCTCAAGGAGAAAATATCAGGAGCAACAAGAAAAAAAACCAATTCAAATATGGTTGATCCATGATTAGAATCATATAAGAACTAGGAACAGCTACACTAAAAGACTCCAGGCCTTGGAAAACTACACATCAAAGAGCAAAAGAACTGAGGTTGTGGCTGAAAATATCATACCCAGTGAAGTTAAGCATAATACTGAACGTAAAAAGGGGGGGGCATTTAATGAATTGCAAAACTTTGAGGATTTTGTTGCAGAAAGACTTGAAATCAATAGAAAATTTGAAGAACCAAGAGAAATATAAGGTACACATCAAAGACTAATTATAAGGGACTCAATTTTTTCTACAATTGTTGCTAGTAATTGGGTAGTTGGAAAGAAAGATTGGGGTAGAGCTGAGTATGACGGGATACTAAAAAATAAACCATTTAGGAAAAGGTAAAAAGGGTGATTATCTTATATGAATAAGGTGCAAGATGAAGAACTGATACAGAGGAATTACATGGAGGAGGAGGGCTGGTAGTTCTGGGACCCTGCCTTCACCAGGAATGGGTTAAAGAGCAAACAATACATACATGCATATATATATGTATATATATGTATATATGTATATATATGTGTGTGTGTATGTGCGTGTATCTATATATATGTATATAGGCATAAAAATCTTCTAAATTTAGAAATACAAGACTAAGGAGATAGGGAGGGGGAGATGATAAGGGAGGTATTTTAGGATGAAGGGAGAGGATAAAGGAGCGATCTTTGGTGAGGTGGTAAGTTAAATAATAGGAGGGCATGTTAGTTGGTGGAAGCAAAGTAGAGTAGTTAGGGGACATATAAAATAAGAGATGCACTCAAACAAAATAAAGATCGAGACTAAAATTTATTAGGGAAAGAACAGTGAGAATAATCATGATCTCAGATAAAGTTACAGCTAAAATAAATTTAATCAAAAGAGAAAAATAGGCCATTCATGTTAGCCATATTAATCAATATTGTTTGTGACTATTTAAAATAACTGCTAGAAAGTAATAAGATTGGAATACTGCTGTAGTACAGGAAATGATGATTTGGTGGACTTAGAAAAATATGGAAAGACTTCAACTTATGAAGGAAGACTTTACTCTCAGAGAAACAGAGGAATACAAGTATATGGTCTTATACAGATGCATATACATATATACATATGATTATATGTACATGTGAGTAGTATTATAGATATATGAGTGCATATATGTGTATATAAGTATATGTATATATGTGTACATAGGTATGTGTGTGCGTGATATATCTGCCCTTCATTGTAGCCTTCTTGGGGTGCGGGGTGGAGGAAGAGGGAGTGGGAAGAACAAAGTAAAAGTGAGCAGCAGAGAACAATAAAAGCTTACAAGGAAGCAAAGAAAAATGGACAGCTCAGAACACAATGTGTAGTATTTGTTATATAGGCTTTCTTGAAATGGAACTGTATATTTTTAATCCTCACTTACATTCTACTGTGCACATGGCAATGCTTTTTTTCTTTTATTTTGTATTTAACTTTTAGTATTTAAATTTATAGAATGTTTCTTTTTCTTTTTCTATTGTGTATTTAAGCTAAAAAATAATTTAAAAAAGAATTGGGATTACTAGGGCAGTCTCTGATCAATCCTGAAATGTCTCCTACAGGGAATTTGCAAAGCAAATATTAGTACCTTTCTCATTAGTGCCTTCCCAATCAGAAGAAGTGATTGGAGCCTATCTTTTCAGGTTTCAGGAGCTGAGACCCATAGTTTAATGGCTTCATTCCCTCTCATTAAAATTTTTGTAATTTGCATTAAATAGAAAATTTATTAAATTTTCTCTGCATTCAGTCACTCAGCAATTAATTAACCAGAAAATGAACTTTTTACTTCTTGACTTTTGTCCAGTTTTCAACTTTAGTACTATAAACCTACAAATGAGGAGCTTTAGTCAAAGCCACTAGCAGCTGTAATTGACCACAGTGAACACTTTTCTAGATGCTAAACTACCTATAACCAGTCCTGTGTAGCCAATATTCATACAAGGAAAACTGTGATGTTTCTTAATATTATCAAAGGAATATGCTCCTATGTAACCAGAAGAAAGGCACTGGAATTAGAGGGGATGGAGAAAGGGCAGGGGTATTTTAGGTGAGATTTGAAAAAAGCCAAAAGGGAGAAGAGGCAGGGACAATGAGGAAAATTCCATCCAATCTCTTATGAAAGGAGCAGCAAGGAGGTTAGTGTCACCAGATTGCTGATTATTTGGAAGGGAGTAAGGTAGAATAAGGTAGGAAGGATCCATGCTATGAAAGGATTTAAAAGCCAAAGAGGATTGTGTATTTTATCCTGCAGGTAATACAGAGTCTCTGGAATTTGGGGGAAATGGTCAGGCCTGTGCTTTAGGTAGATAATTTTGATAGCTGAGTTTAGTACAGACTGGAGTGAAGAAAGTACTGGGACTGGGAGAACAACCAGCAGGCTAGCATACGTACCTGAGGAGAGAAGGGAGAGTATACTAGGTATGTGATGAAAGTAGAAGTGACAGGACATAACTATTGTTCAAATGGGGAATGGGGGTGGGGATGAGAGTGAGCAATTGAAAATGATAACCAGCTACTGGAAAAGTTGCTTTCTCCTGGGACAGAAGAAAAAGCAACACAGGCCATAGATATAAATGGTTCAGATTCACTCTACATTTGTTACTGGATCAAGGCATCTTGTACTCCATGCATCATGAGCTCAACCCCCTTCTGGACTCACTGGTACCTCCCCTCCTGGCAAGAGAAGTTTCTGTCTGGTCTCACATTCCTTTTCCTCACTGTCTCATTTGTACAGTAATACAAAACTGTATCTCCAGTATTAAGGGAATTCACCTGTAGATGAAACAAGCTGTGGCCATTTTCTCTGGAGATGGTGAATCGACCTTTCACGGAGTCTGTGTAGTATATACTACTTCCATCAGGGTTAATGCTTGCAACCCATTGTAGTCCCTTCCCTGGAGCCTGGTGGATCCAGTTCATCCAGTGGTTGCTAAAGGTAAATCCAGAAGTTTTGCAGTAAAGATGCAGAAAACTTCCAGGCTGTCTCATATCTCCCCCAGATGCCACCAGCTGTACATCACAGTGGACACTTGCAACACAGAGACATTGCATTAAAGTCAATAGTCACATTAAGTCACCATTTCATGTTGTCCCTCCCTCTCTATGAAAATCCAGTTCAGTCTAAATTTCATGATGAGTTCCTAAGTTAGTCCTCTAGGGCACAAAGAGCTTGAACTTGTCTCCCACAGATACAGGTACAGGTTTGGAGCTGCTTTTCATCCCAATAGGGAGGGACCAAATTTGCATGCTTTTCTCTATTCAAAAAGAGGAAGAACACCTTCTTCTTCCCAGTGAGAAGTCTCTTTCCTGAACTTCAGCGAGAAAGTTCTCCTAGAGCTGGTTTCAAAGCACTGGAGAATATTGGTGACACTGACACTCCCTGAACTGATGGTTTTGATTCAGTGTCAGTCACCCCACATCACTTCAACAAGTGGATCACATGTAGTAGGCCTTTCTGTATTCCTAATACACTACCAATCAACCTTAGTCTCATTTCTTATTGTCAAAGCTCCTCAACCATCTTCCATTTCCATTGACTAACAGATTGAATCTGTTTTATGAATTACTTTCTTCTCAGGTCTCTTGTCCTGATCCTGGCACCTCTACAGCTTACTGAGTCTACTTTTTGTTTCCCTTTATGTAGCATTACATTTCACCTAAATTATTTACCCACAGTCCCAGTTATACTTCCCTATTGCCTTGCTAGAAGCAGCTCATATTCCTTATTTTATTCTTCTAAAATCACAGTACACATTATGAAAATTACAAGTCTCCTCCAACAAAAACATCCTCTCCTCAGAGGAACATACCTTATTTGATGGGACAGAGAAATATTTATCCTCTGTGACTCTGATTTATGGAGCAAGTATGCCTCAGATCTCTGGGAGATGATCCTCATACTTCAAGTACCATTCTCATTATCAGAATATCTAGCTCTACTGCCACCTACTGCAAATTTAATTGCATATTCAGCCACATTTTTTTCATTCTTACTTCCACTTTCTTTTTTTCCAGAAGAGGGATTTGTAATTTCAGAGTACTTATGCTTTTAAAGAGCTAGATCCAGAGATCTTTTAGAAATCATCATTATTTTCAAGGATTCCACTCAGTGGAGGAAAAAGCCACTAATCCCTCTTTTGGCTACCATCATAGCTATGGAATCTTTATCACAAAGCAGGGAGGTTGAGCCATGTCTATTTTTTTCTCTCCACTGTTATTGTTATTACATTTGAGGTGTTTCCTTCCTATTCTATATTTACTAAATTAAGGGTAATGTATTATACAACAGAGCTGTGAATAGAGTTCAATTACTATAGAAGAGAGAAGTTCATAATGGTCCTCTTCAAATAGTCCATAAACCATTGTTTCATACATGCTAGTATAAGCGTCTCAGACTTTTAAACTTTTCCCATTTCAGACATAAACCCTATGCGTCCTCTTCACAGATAGTAAAGGTTGCAAAACTTGAGACTATCCCATTCACTGTTTGTAAGGAAATTTAAAGAAATGTTTATTTTTTATGCTTTTAGCTGACTTGAACAATTTTAATCAACCTGAAAGTATTTGGAGTCCTTGTTCATATGATGAAGGCAACTGATGCCACATATGCAAGGTCTAGATTTGCCATGTCCCTTGGGTTGATATAAAAAGCAATCTAGCCAGTTCTGTTGTAAATAGAAGGAGGGTTAGCTCTGCTGTCTGGAGTTGAGCTAAGGAAAAAAGTTGGCTAGGGGATAAAATTGAAAGACCTGCCCAGCAAAGATCCTGTTGCCAGAAAGAGAAACATGGAAGTTTCACAATAAGAAAAAGGAAGCCAGGGTTTTAAGGTGGCAGAGACTTGAGTTGGCTTGGCTATATGTATTCTTCATATACTTCACATGTATCTTTCACCTAGCATACTCTATGTATGTGTCCACTCTTCCCAATGACTCTATATATTTGTGGGAAAGTATGTCTTATGTTTATAGTTGGAAGGTTCATGTATAACCTTTGTCTTTGCTTTGAACTAATCGTGTCAATTGGTTTGGGCCCATGAATGTGCACTTACAAACTACTTGGGGTTGTTTACCTCATGAATATCTAACCTGTGAAAGTGTTGGTGGAGTAGGCCAAGAGGGGATGCTACATTGGAAATCACACCCCAGAGGAAAAAATCCTTAGATTTTCTTCAATAAGAATATAAAGAAATTTGTATCAAAATCTGATCAGATGTTCTTAAACATGTGACCAACAAGATGAAGGAATCTCTATCCTTTCACATCCTCTAAAATGTTTTCAGTATAACAATAATACATGAGAAGTAAAAGCAATTTCAGATATCAACACCATCTGAACACTAAGAACTCTAACAAGGCTGAAAATTGATGAACTAAGAGTAAAGAAGGTTTATTATTCCTAATCCTGAACATATTCACTCAGAATTCCCTCTCACACCAGTTCCTTAACCCTTGGAGGGGTGGCACAACCTGACCTACGGGCTTATAACAGAACTCAATTCTTCCCACTCCAGATTGTGCAGCAGAGGTTGAGATACAGAGAACTGAATTTTTTCTCTCTTTGGAGTAGTATGGCAGCATGATTTTCTTGATAGAAAACTATGGAACAGAGGAACTGGTATAGAAAGCCAAATGTATAGGGCTCCACCAGGTCTGAAGCAAAAGGTACTGGCATCCACTTGATGGCATCCATTTTGTCCCTTTAGAAATCACATGGGCAAAGCCTGAGGCCACTGAAGTGTGAATCCCCCAGCACAGGAAGAGGCAGAGCTTTGATGTCTAGACATTAGGGAATCTATCATCAAAGCAGAAGGAGTCAGAATGTGATTAGGTAGATAGACAGATAGATAGATAGATAGATAGATAGATAGATAGATATGGATAAAGATAATGAAAAGAAGATTGAAATTATTAAAGATCTTAATAAGAAGAAAACTCAAAGACCTTGAAGATAAGCAAATAGGGAAGATTTTAATAACATAAGAAGAGATACTCCCTTGAACATCCAAACGATTACAAAAATATGAATAAATATTGCAATACAAAGGAAAATTAATCAATTCCTGATACAGCGGAAGGCGCTATGGATTTCCAAGCTTTCTTAGGAAGTGACAACCTGGAGGCACAGCAGAATATTTCTCAACTGTGCGACAAAGAAATAAGAGTTTTGGGGCGAAGCAATGACTGGCGTGAGCTCCCCACCAAGTTCCTCCAAAAACCCATAAAAAAATGGCTCTGAACCAATTCTACAGTTGCAGAACCCACAAAGTGGCAGAGGGAAGCAGGGCTCCAGCCCAGGACAGCCTGGATGGTCTCTGGGTAAGGTCTGTCCCACACTGAGCTCCCAGCCCCCAGCTGAGGGGAGTGGAGCTGAGCCCAGCGCGCATGGTGCGAACAGACCAGACACGGATCTACCAGACCAGGAGACAAGCGGAGAGTGCCCCGGAATCCTGAATTACCGAGCTGTGGCATCCACCAGACATCTCAACCCACAAAGAGCAAAGACATCAGAGAAGGTTAGTGGGAAAAGCTGTGGGACTGAGTTTGCCGTTTGGCCACCGCCCTTGGGGCAGCGGAGGTGGGGCAGCTTTAGAACTAAGGCTGCAGTTGCTTCTGGCCCCAGGCCCACCTGGTGGGAGGAATGAAGTGGCTGATCAGAGCAGGAGTGAAGAGCCTGTTGA
>JAQQSZ010010339.1:0-12538 GCA_028646595.1 Phalanger gymnotis
TTCTTCCCTTTTGGGATGCTAAGACTATCAAGTGTCCCCTTTGTTTGAATTGGTGGTAAACCTTTTGCTGTCTTTGTCTTGGAGCATTTCTCAGCTATTTCTCAGCACTGAGGCAATCAGGAGTCATTGACTTGTATATGATGTGATATTAGAGATAGGGAACTTTCACACACCCAGCCTGGGTGAGGTCAGAGACCTTAAGGCTCCAAACAGGATATAATTGGCGTTTGACTTTTGGGGCTCCCTCATGGAAGGAGTTTTGAGACTCTGGGCAAACCATAACTGGCCCCCAGCTTTGATAACCCAGACAGATATTGGTGTTTCTCTGGTAACTATGAATTGTGATTCGAATCAGACAAGGTCTGTCTGTTGATGTTTGTAATTTCTGTTTGTATTTGCCTTGAAGTTCAGGGGGCTGATCTTTCCCCCTGAACTAAGTGATTGATATATGTATGTTTAATTAAACTGAGATTGTTAACCCCTTAAAGTTGCTTTCCTTAGCAAAGCAGATCAAAGAACATGTGTTAGCTGTCTTCTGTGTGCCGGTTGTTGTTGGTTTTACACAGCCACAGTAGCTGCTAGCCAGATAACCCAAAGGCTGGGCCAGTCTGACACTTCTCACTTGTGCTTTTTTTCTGGTGACCTGTTATCACTCATTTGTTCAGCCACCAGAAACACAAACCCAACCTTCTTACCTCTGAAGAAGTCTCCATCATTGACACTAGACTGGGTCAAGGTGAATCTACAGATCCCTGTCCCTCTTCGTCACCTGGACAGTGTTCTTCACACCTGTGTCAGTATTTCCCACAGGTTTAGATTCTTGACAGAACACCTAACTTCCTGCAACATTGTTCCCTTAACTCCATGACTCATTATGGACCTAATTGGGCAGGGCTATTAAAATTAATTAAGGTTATTTTCATCCCACACCCCAACCAGGGTAATGGGAAGCATATACTGTCCAGAATTAGTGTTAGCAACACCAGCACAGTAGAGGGGAAAAAAAGAATCATATTATTTTAACAGTTCGATGATAGGATTTAGAGTTCAAATAGACTTTTATTTATTCAACAAACATTTATTGAATACCTAGTATGTGACAGGCATAAGTATGGGATGTAGAGACTAAAAAATAAGGAGTTTCTGCCCAGATAGAGTTTATATTCTACTGAGGGACACATTTTATATATAAGTAAGATACATATATGTGTGTATGTGATAGAAACAGAGACATATGTTATTGTCTGAACTTTGTTTTTGAAGAGGACCAGTGACATTACAAGGTGATGTCTTCACTTGTGTTTGAATTATGAGGCTTGAGGAAAAGCCACTGGATTTGGCGATAAAGAGAGCACAGTCTGGTGATGAGGTTGGAAATCAGATTCCGAAGGGGCCTTGGAGATAAGTCTAACTCCCTCACTTTGCAAATGAGGAAACTTGGTCTAATTGGGGCTTCATGACTTGCCAAACGTTATACTTGTAGTAAGCGTCAGAACTGCAATTCAAAACAGGATTCTCTGGCTTCAATTCCAAGTGCTGTTTCTTTTTAAAAATATATTTATTAAAAACAATATTTAACATCAATACTACTAATTTAATTTGCTTAGTAATTATTTAAAATTAATTTCAAACCAGGTTATATGAAAACTTTTTGGTCACTCCTATGAAATATCTGTTAGGATTCATTGGCCCCTCACTGTCATTATACTTCAAAGTTATTTTAAATTTGTATCTCTTTAATAATGAACATTTTTCAGTGGATTATTAAAAGCTTATATTTCTTTTGAGAAATTCTCTCTTCTGTCCTTGACTAGTAATCTATTATGGATTGGGAGCTATCTTTCTGAGTTAGTTTCTTATATATTTTAGATTATCAAGATTTTAGCTGACATTTGTCATAATCTTTTCCCAATATGTTTCTTTTTAGTTATATTGTTTCTTTTCAGAAATTTATTATTTTAACATAATCAAGCATCTCTATCTTGTCTTTGATAATTTCTTCTATTTGTTGAAGAAAGAGAAATTTATCTCCTCTTTATAGATGAGATTTTCCTTTTTCTTTCATTTTAAAAAATGGTTTGACTTTTGTATGTGTGTGTTTAAATTTCTTATCCTCTGGAATTTACTGATCTTATAGTGCAAGAAGTTGGACTAAATCCTTATTCTTCCAAATTGCCTACAAGTTTTCTTTAGTACTTTTGTTAAGCGGTGTGTTATTTCCCAAGTTTTGATTTTCTATGGGCTTATCAAATAAGAGGATACATTTGGTTAGATGCTTTGTGTAGCTATTCTAGTCTGCTGATCTGTTTTTCTATTTTTTGTCTTCCAAGGTCTCTTCTTACTGTGCTATGTTCAAAACAGGAATTTGGGGGTAAAGTGGAAGCAAACACAAAGACCTTGGGCTCTGAAGATAAACTTTGCTCTCTGTGACTGTTGTAAGCAATGCAAAGTAGGTGTTTGCGAAGCTCTAACACAAGCTTTAGATTCAATATAAAAGTAGTATACATAGAGAATATATGCTTACATACACTATATATACAAAATTAGTATACACATGTTCAATGTAGAAATAATTCTTTAGATCAAAGCATCAAGTAATCTTACTAGAGGAGACCAAGAAGTAATGCTGCTCGAAGTGGAGATCAGGAGACAGAGGCAATGTATCTAGGGGGCAGATAAGATGCAGAGGCTATAGCCTTCAGGTAGAAGATGCTTCCAGAGGTGGGCAAGCTGGAGTGGGAGAGGCTGAGGCAGGAACGTTCTAAACACAATTTGTCTTTCTCATGGCTATTTCAGGGAAGCTGGATGTAGTAGAGAGAATACTGTAATTAGATCAGGATGCCTGAATTTAAGCCCTGTCTCAGACACAATGTGTGATCATAATAGCTAGCATTTGTATATTGCTTTATGGTTTACAAAGTGCTTTATAAATAGTATCTCAATTTATCTTCATGACAACACTGGGAGTTAGATGCTATTATCCCCATTTTACAGCTGAGAAAATGAAGCAGAGATTAAGTGACTCACCTAGGGTCACACAGCTAGTAAGCATCTGAAGTTGGATTGAACTCGTCTTCCTCAACCTTTCTGAACCTTAATTTTCTCATCTGTAAAATGGACATGACAGTCACACCTACTTAACAAGGTTCCTATGAGGCTCATGTGAGATCATGTATGTAAAATACTTGGTAAACCTTAAAATATCACATGTGTGTCAGTCCTGTTGTTGTTCCAACCCACTCTCACCCACCACCAAACCTCAACACACACACATCCTGTTTGATGTGTGACTGTGAGTGGTAGGCACTTTCAACAGGTATTGGGGGAAGGGTGGGAAAAACTACAGGCATTCATTTAAACAAATTACATAGAATCCCATAATATTAAAAGTTGGATTGGGCTATAAAAATGTCTAACCTTTGCATTTCATGGCAAAACTGATTAATACATCAAAAAATTCTGAAAATGCGTTCAGCGTACCACCCTCATGGAGTTCTAACACCTGTAAAGGAGTAGAATGGAGGAACCTTCTCATGTCTCTTTTTTGGAGCCATGCTTTTCTTTGTAATTTTGCCACACTCGTTTTTGACTGTTTTGTGGTTGTTCTTTCTGTTTACATTGTTGTGGTCATCGTATATATTATTTTCTTGACTCTGTTTCCTTTAGTCTGCGTACATTCATGTAGATTTCTCTATGCTTCTCTGAATTTATCATATTTTATGTTTCTCATAAGCACAGTAATATTCCACCATATGCATGTACCATAATTTATTTAAAAATCTCTCAATTGAAAGGTACTTACTTTCTTTCCAGTTCTTTGATAACATAAAATGTTGTTGCTATCTCCTTGGAGTATCCCTGGGTCAAAGGGTAGCCTCATCGCTTAATTTACATGATTCCAAATTATTTTTTAAAATAGTTATACTGATTCACAGCTCCACTAACAATGCACTAGTATGCCTATCTTTTCCACAACCCTTCAACATTTACACTTTCTATCTTCTTATCTTGCCGATTTGCAGGGTGTGAGGTGAAACCTAAGGATTATTTCATTTTGCATTTCTCTAGTTATTACTGATTTGAAGACTTCTTCATGTGGTTATCAATAGTTTGCAATTCTTTTGAAAACTATTTTTTCATATCCTTTTATCACTTATCTACTGGGAAAAAGTTTTTGTTCATAGCATATCATATGTTAGTTCTTTATATATCTTGGATATGATATATATGTATATACATATATAACAATATATGTATGCATGTACATACATATAAAATATGTATATAACTAATATATACATATGTAAAAATATTTTTAAAATTCATATAAAATTTCTCAGACAAGTGTTTGTTATCTATGGTTTTTTAATTATGTATTTTTCCCTTTTTATCTTTGGTGCATTCATTTTTGTATGTGTGGAATCTTTTCAGTTTCGTGTAATCAAAACGATCTACTTTTTCTTTTATTATTGTCTCTATCCCTTGTTTGCTTGAGAATATATCTCCTATTCAAACCTATGAAGAGTATACAATCTGCTTCTCTTCTTTATTTTTTAGAATGATTTTTAATATTAAGTACATAAATCCATTTAGAATTTATTTTGGACTATAGTATGAGGAATTGTACGCTCTTAAGATTTATTTATATTCCTATGTATATGCCTGTATCTTTTGACTTTTGATTCGGTATTGGCTAGCTATATAACGACTATACCTACACAAAATCCTTAGGTGCCTGACTGAAGATAGGAGTCCTAAGCTTAAATTCTAATCGACCCATTTTATTGATGAATGAATCTCTACTGGAAATAACCCTGAGCCCTGCTCTGCTCTGATCTCCTGGCTTGTGACAGGGACATAGTCAGAGACATGGCTGCTCACACTGCTTGGGTGAGGAGAGAGGCAGCAATTGCAATCCTTCCACTAAGATGGGCATTGACACCTTCCCCAAGCTATGTCCTCCAGACCTGCTATTGTACCCTAAGAACTCCTGGTCTTTGTTATCTGCTATGCCACTGTACTCTGATCGGGCCTTTCCATCTGCCCTGAAGCTGAGCCCTCCTGTGTGCTGTCTCCCTTAATTAGAATGTGAAGTTACTGAGAGTGGGGACTGTTGTACGTTTGTCTTTGTGTCTTCTGTGCTTAACACATTGCTTGGCACATAATTAGCCCTTAATGAATTAATTTCCATTCCATACTCTGTGTGGAAAACTAGCTAAAGATCAAGATGTATCTTTGGGTGTGATGTTCTGGAGAGAGTGAGGGATTAGCAATTCATGGAGTACCAAAAATAAAACGTGGAGTCTCGTGGAACGTCTATTTGTTTGATTCCTGCTGTATGTTTGCAAAATGGGCCACAGCGACTCATGGGAACAAAGAGAAGACCAAGTGAGCTAGTCTGGAAGCCCCTGGAAAGCAAAAGCATAGTCCTTTGAAGGGGAATGAAAAACTCGCTTTTTTCCCCCAAGCAGATTCGAAAGGACAATTGGGCTGATGTGAGACATAACCTGAGTATAGTGACCCACTTCCTACCCCAGATGAATAGCAAGACAGAAGCAGCTTCTGAAGGGGAAGCAGTTCTAGGTAGCCATTGAAAAGGAGAATGGGTTTATTATTCTGTCAAAATGATCCAAGAACTCTTCCTGGGTGAGTCCCTAGCTGAAATAAAGGAAGCTTCAAAGGATGGAGGGCATATTGTGTGAAGGGAGAGCCTGATCTATTCCTGTTATAATTTCTATTTGTTTGTAGTGGATGATGAGTAATAGTGAGTTTAGGCTTTAATAAGAAGAAATCAGTGGTTTGAAAATTAATTGCTAAAGCTGATAATTGTAGGAAAGAGCTATTAAGTACCGGCCAGACAAAGGGGGAGAGAGCTCTGAGGTTTTCCTGTTGGTACCTTGAATAGCTAGTAAGGCATAGACCTGGATATGAATTGCAATTCATATATTTACTAGTTGTGTGACCCAGGGTAAGTGACTTAACCCAATCATGACTCAGTTTCCTTATCTGTTAAATACAAGGTTGGACTCAATGAACCTTAAGGTCCTTTCCAGCCTGGAAACCGATGAGCCTATGATCATCTGCATCTTCCTCCAGCTGTAAGTATCTGGAATGTCCAAGAGATGATAACAACTGGGAAAAGATGATGGCTTACCACTGATGTCCACAAACTGGGAGTAGTGCTAGAAACACATGGTAGAGGCTGGGTGTGTTCTTGGGAAATACTCACTGAAGGATCTGTATCACCTGGAGCTGAGTGCAAGTTACTTTCTGTAGAATATGTAGCATTCACTAATTTTATTTTAGCGTCAACATTCTGGGCTGTATAGGGGAGAGACTTTTCCCAAGGTTCCCGAGAAGGGCCTTGTGCCAAGAGGAAACTCTACCCTTCCTTTGAAGAGAAGGCCCTGCCCTTCAAGGAAGCAGATTCATACTAGTGGCACAATAGGGATATGTCTGTGATTTAGGGGCTAGAGGTAGCTCTCCTCCACATTGCCATTGTACTCTTTGGGGTAAATGGAGTGTGGATGGAAGGGGGGGCGCAGTGCACCAGTGGATAAGGATCATTGGATCCTAGATATAGAGCCCAAAGAGATCTTTAGGGGTCAGTCTAACCTCCTTGTTTTATATATAGGGAAACTTGGGCCTCTTGTAGGGAAAGATAGATTCCTATACCCCATTGCCTTGTACTTCTTTTCTCACATTAATCCTATCAATCTGTAATTTTATGAGCAACCTAAAGTTTTCTGCTGTGACCCTACTACTTCAGAGCCATTGGGATTCCCAAGAGAAAATGAGCTAATAAATGTATGGCTGGAAGTGCTGGATGGTGGAAAGGGTGTTGGAGTTGGAGAATCAGAGAATCAGGGTTTGAGTTCTAATTCAGTCAATTGCTAGCCGTGTGACCTTGTACAAGTCACTTATCTTCTCTGGGCCTCATTTATAAAATAAGTGTTGGACTAAATGATCCCTGAGGCCTTTTCCAGCTATAAATCTAAGACCTATGAGCTTTTTGTTGTACAAACATGTGTACCCCTGTATATGCAGCAGCAGTAGTATTGTTAATAATAATAAACAACATTAATGTAGTACCTACTATGTGCTAGACACTTGAGCACTTTACAAATATTATCTCTATTGAGATATATGATATATAATTTGCATTTGAGAGAGAGAAAAGACAAAACCTCAGTCACATATAACTTGTCTATTCTTGGAATGGTGCACAAAGAAACAAGCACTTTTCTGTCCCAAATGCTTTTTGGAACTACCACTTGCCTTGTTAAGTAGTGTAACAACAATGTTGCTAGCAGCTACATGGCTGTGTAAGTGCAACAATACCAGCACACAGGAAGGCTGCTAGTACAAGTTCTTTGATATGCTTTTCTAAGGAAAGCAACTTTAAGAGGTTTACAATCTCACTTTAATCAAACATACATACATCATTCACTTAGTTCAGGGGGGAAAGCCAGCACCCTGAACTTCAGAGCAAATACAAATGGAAATGACAGAGAAAATATAAACAGAGCAAATAACACAAATCAACAGACAGGCTTCTAGCTGTCTGATCAAAGCTATACATAGAGTTACCAGAGAGAGAAGCACCAACATCTGGGTTTTCAAATCCCAGGGACTCCAACGGCTACCTAGAGTCTTATCTGGTCAAATCACACAACACTCTTCCAGTGAGTGAGCCCCAAACAAAATGCTAACCTCATAGTATATGTATACTTCTTCAGGGTCATAGTATTTCATGCCTCTTGAGGGCTTCACAGCTCTCGAGGGTTTCACACCTCTCATGATCTAACTAGCAAAACGTGTGGGCCTTCCTACACACAAAGGCGAGACTCAGTCAAAGGCATTTGATTACCCTAGTGCTGAGAAGCACTCCAAAAGGAAAAACCAGTAAAAATTCCCAATTTACTTGCCCTTACAAGTACGAACATTTATATAGTGCCTACCGTATCTCAGGCATTGTGCTAAGCACTTTATAGGATCTCATTTGGTTCTCAAAACAATCCTGGGCAGCAGTTGATGTTATTATCACCATTTTACAGATGAGAAAACTGAAGAAATAGTCCTGCCCAGGCTTGCAAGGCTAGTAAGTATCTGAAATTGGATTTGAAATCAGGTCTTCCTGACTCTAGGCTCATTACTCTACCCACTGCATATGTAGTCCTCAGTGAGTCTCCTTCTTACCTGACTTTCCGTAGCCTATTCCTGTCTTTTTACACTCAGCTAGCCTCTTCCAGATTGCTGAGAGGTAGTTGGTAATTACCCTCTTCCTTGTGGGCAAAGGGAAATCCTAGTTCCCAACTAATTATTGACAGATATACTTAATGGCTACCTAGTCACCAGGATGGGAATCAACCAATTAAGAAGGATTTATTAAATCCTTATTTATTAAATTTATTAAATCCTAAATATAATAAATAATATATTATATTTATATATTATAATATAATATATTATATATAAAATAATATATAATAAATGTAAATATATAAATAAAATAAATATAATAAATCCTAAATATAAATTTATTAAATCCTAAATTTATTAAATTAAAATTTATTAAAGCTCAGGCAGCTAGGTGGTGCAGTAGATAGAGTACCAGGCCTGAAATCAGGATGACTTCTCTTCCTGAGTTCAAATCTGGACTTAGACACTTATTAGGTGTGTGATCCTGATCAAATCACTTAACCCTGTTTACCTCAGTTTCCTCATCCATAAAATGAGCTGGAGAAGGAAATGATAAACTGCTGCTGAGAAAACCCCCATTGAGGTCAGGAAGAGTCAGACATGACTGAAACAACTGAACAGCAACAGCAAGAAGAAGAATAAAATGTCTACTATTTTTCAGATACTAATGGAAGAGAGGCATAGGGAAAATCTGGGAATGCCATGGAGGGACAGATGATGAAGGGATGGATGGGAAGGAAGGCTTTGAGATAATGGAGTCCTTGGAAGGAGCCCTGTCTCTCATACACTCTTTTCCCCATCTATCCTTTACTTTTGGCCAATTCTGCTTCTGGAGAAAAAAGAAAAAGCCTGAAAACCTCTTGGTCTATTTAACAATGTAATAAAAAATGTAGGTTTATCCTTTAGAAATTGGAGACCAGGTTCTTTCTGCCATCTTGCAGCGCTGCCACCATGGTGCACATGAACATCCTGGCAGATGCTCTCAAAAGCATCAACAATGCAGAAAAGTGAGGAAAACGCCAGGTTCTCATCAGGCCGTTCTCCAAAGTAATCGTCCGGTTCTTAACTGTGATGATGAAGCATGGTTATTTTGGCGAATTTGAGATCATTGATGATCACAGAGCAGGAAAAATTGTTGTGAACCTCACGGGCAGATTAAACAAGTGTGGTGTAATCAGCCCCAGACTTGATGTTCAATTGGAAGATCTGGAAAAGTGGCAGAATAATCTCCTGCCATCCCATCAGTTTGGGTTTATTGTGCCTAGAACCTCAGCTGGCATCATGGACCAGGAGGAAGCAAGACGAAAACACACAGGAGGAAAAATCCTGGGATTCTTTTTCTAAGGGTGTAAAACAAACATACAAATAAAGTGCTCCAATGGACCGTGGTGCTTCCAGTCAGTGGTTTTGAACCTTGAAAAAAGTTTTAATAGCATCATGCAGGTGCTCATATGTTTTGTTCTCATGGATATATGGTGCTAAGTGCTGAATGTTTACCAAATCCATTCTGATCTTTTGGGTCAAGTGTTGCCTCACTGTTGGATTATAAAACAGGATTTGTGTTGAGATGCTTGACCATTGGTCCCACCCGTGTCAGAACTTGTAATGAACAAAACTCTACTTGTACAACAGACCTCTCCACTGAGGCATGGAAAGAAGGTCCTCAATCTTACGTGTTAATATGCCTATTGTGTACTATATGGATATATAAGAGTTGAGTAGGACTCTTATTTTCCAATCTGTCTCAGGTAATACAGCATTCTTCCCTTATCCAGTTCATCTACATTTAGCTTTGAAACCATTAAAGTTGTACTGGAAGACCAGAGGAACAAGGAACTACTGTTGTTGCTGACTGGTTCATGGCATTTTAGTTTAGTTTACCATACCATGTAATTCCACATGTTTGCTTCTGGTGCAGGATGTGTGTGGGGGGTGGGGAGGGGTGGAGTTTGATCTTAGCCAAGGTTTAAAGTATGATTAAGTTTTGGTTATTTCTGGAGTGTCTTCCCTTGAGAATTCAATATTCCCAAATCCCAGCATCCTGCTGGAAATTCCATTAGAGAATTCTTTTATCAAACTTTATAAAATCATGCTTAAAGCTGCTTGATTTTATTTCTCACAAAACTTCATTTGCATTCACCTGGTTGAAAGTTAAGGTTCAGAATACTGAAAGATGATAGACAAGAGCAAGGAACTATGTAACTTGTAGTTTGTAATAACTTAAGATGGCTTTGGAATTTAGGGGAAAAGAGGTTGAGTTTTGAAGAGTAGCTAGTTAACCATCTAGACAGGTGGTATATGTAAATTGGCAGATGGAAGGCTTCAAAGGGATCTGAAACACTCATCAAGGGGTTCTCAGCTTGAGAAGAAAACCAACAGAATATTATTTGGTAGTATTTATCACTGTATAACATAGACTTAGGTAGAGTTAAACTGCCAGTAAGCTCTAGAAGATATTTTAGAGGTTTGATATATTATGTTCTTGGGGCATTGGGTGTAGAGAAGAAGAGGCATTTTGTTTGCCAGTTCTACAACTAAACTCATTTCCCTTTATGCCTGAAATGTTAGGGATTCTAAATTTTGGAAACTGCATGAAGGAAGGGACAGAAAGATGGTTTGGTTGTGGGGTTATTGGAGGAACACGTAGAGAGGTGGGAGTAGTGCCAAATTCAAGTAGAGCCTTGAATACCAGGCAAACAGGCATTAAGAACCTATCGTACATGGCACCGTAATATATCCTACAGATAGCTGGAGTAGGAGAGAGCACAAATATAATTCAGGGAGATTTTTTTTACACTAAAACTATAAGTAAAGATACTTGGGGAGGGAGGGTAGACCTGAGGAAATGTGTAAATAATTTGGTTTGTTTGGAATGCAAGGCATATTAAAAGGAAGCTTGGGGTTAGATTGCAAAGTTTTTGTCTACATGCTATGCTAGATTGAGTTGACATAGAGGCAATGGGAACCACTGAAGATTTTTGAGCAAGGAGGGCAATGATGTGGTCAGACCTAGGAAAACTGGCTATTCAAGAGGTGATGAGGCCGGTAAGGGGAGATATTGGGTATGACTTAGAAAAGGAGAGGGTGCGAAGGTAAGACTGAGGATAATTCTCCAAACTGTTTTAGAGGATGATGGATGGGTTTAGGTGGGAATGAGTTTTGCTTTGTCCACTTGTTTGGGAGTAATAGGTACTTTGGACCCATTTTTTATTATTATTACATTGATAGACATTCAGATCATTAAATTCCTGTGAAATGCAAGGCATTATCTAGGGATTTTGACAAAAATGAAATTTTTCATACCCTTCGTAATGACAATTTAGATTTGAAGATCTTGTCTATGTTGTCATTATTGTCTTGCTAATATACCCTCATACAACTTGTCCAAGTAAAATAAGTAGTTTGAGGAGGGAGGGAAGGTAAACTGATACGACCAGATGTGTAAGGAAGGTTCTAGTATGAAAGACTGATTGTTAATTTAGGAAAGTGGTAACCAGGGCTTGTATTGTCACAGTGGTCATGAAAATAAATAATGATGGAATAGACATGCCTTAAGAACTTTGACATAAGGAGTGAGTGAGAAAAAGAACAGCATTATCTATAGTTGGAAATAGGTGTCAGACAATAAGAAAAATGATAGTATTCTAGAAGTTTGTAAAACACTTTGAGCCTCAGAACAAACTCAAGGTAGACAAGTAGGTACTGTAGACATTGCCCCCGTTTTATATGAATGGAAACATGACTTACCTGTGGTTACAGCTAGTAAGTGGAATTTGAACATAATACCAGCATTACACCTGGCTTCCTCTCGTGAGGTTGGATAAACAAATTTGGAGAAAGATACTTGTAGTTTTATATCTGCCAAGTTTGAGGTACTAGTGGAACATAAAAGTGATGTTTGGGAGGGGCGGAGCCAAGATGGCGGCTGGAAAGCAGTGACTGGCGTGAGCTCCTCACCAAGTCCCTCCAAAAACCGATAAAAAAGTGGCTCTGAACCAATTCTAGAACTGCAGATCCCACAAAGTGGCAGAGGGAAGCAGGGCTCCAGCCCAGGACAGCCTGGATGGTCTCTGGGTAAGGTCTGTCCTGCATGGAGCTCCCAGCTCCCAGCTGAGGGGAGTGGAGCTGCACAGAGCAGAGCCCAGCATGTGCGTGGAATGACCAGACCAGGAGACAAGCGGAGAATGCCCTAACATGCTAAATTACTGAGCTGTGGCATCCACCAGACCTCTCAACCCACAAAGAGCAAAGACATCAGAGAAGGTTAGTGGGAAAAGCTGCGGGATTGAGTTTGCGGTTCAGCTACCGCCCCTGGGGCAGCGGAGGTGGGGCAGCT
>JAQQSZ010010340.1:0-12538 GCA_028646595.1 Phalanger gymnotis
AAAAAAAACTCCTTTCTAGAGGCAGCTAGGTGGTACAGTGGATAGAGTGCTGGGCCTGGAGTCAGGAAGACTCATCTCTTCCTGAGGTCAAAAAGCAAGAAGGGAAAATGAAATCAACACCAAAAAAAGGGAGGGAGGTTCCGGGTTTTGTAAATATTAACTTGAGCTGTTCAAGAATCTGTGGTTTCTTCCTATGTACATAGCCATCCCTCTTTACCTTAGTAAATAGTATTTATAAGTTTCTGAGAATAAAGAAAAACCTTCATCTGGCATCTAAGGGTCTACTGTTGAGTCTCTCCAATTTAACAATGGTTGGTCCTATGTACACATTCTGTTGCAGAGCCAATACTTGGAACCACAGAAAGATTTGGAATTACAAGACTTGGGTTTGAGTCCCAACATTAATTGACATTTATTACCTGTGTGACTAAGGGCAAGTCACTTAACTTTTCTAAGATTCACTTTCCTCATCTGCAAAGCAAAAGCTTGAATTGGCTGACCTCTCTAGAGCCTTCCAACTCTAAATCTGTGGCCCTATAATCATTTTCTATTTTCTAGAAACTTTTAGGGTTTTTATGTGCATCGACATAGCCTCCAAGTTGCCAAGGTCACCTTCATAGTGGAAGATGACTTTAGGGGAAATACGGTATAAATAAGGAATAGCTACCAAACAATGTAACTTTTTTTTAAAGGAATCTTGCCTAAAGCGAACTATAAGATCAGTTTTTAGATAGAATATTTGCTATTTTGTTTTATTAATAACTTAACATATGCATTTTCCCTAAAAACATAGAGAAATCTCTTTCGACCTTCAAGGTCCAGTTATAGACAAAACTATGAAATACGCAAATTTTCATTCATGCCTCCCCTCCACAGTGTCCCTCTTAGAACCCTTTCCCTAGCTAGACACTTGGTACTTTCCTGCAGCTTCATTTTCTGGGAGGAAAGTTGAGAAAACCAGTTTATACTGTGTTTTCAGTAAGAACATTGTGTTACCCTGTACACCATTAAGAGATTTATACATATGAAAAGGGGAATTTGGAGTGGTCATTTCCCAACATTGAAAACCACCTGTTATAGTCAGAAAAGTCCATTGGACTTAGAGTTAGGAGTCTTGAGTTCTGCTACTTACTAGTCATGTGACCTTAGGCAAGTCCTTCCTCTTTCTGAGCCTCAGGTGCTTTTGCTGTAAAAAAGAGACGATAATACTTGTATGCTCTACCTACCTCACAGAATTGTTGTACATTGTAAAGCAAATATAAGCAAACTATTATTAATAAGAAAAAGAACACTGGAACTTTACTTCCAAATGGTATAATTTCAGATATCAAAGATTGGCCCGTTGGGAAATACTGTACAGGCCAGAGGACCTTCCCGGTGCCCCAAAATTATACATTATAGGTTGCCACCCTAGCCTAGTGTGAACTTTATTTCTATCTTTGCTTAGGCAGTGACTGGCATAATAACTTGCATATATTAGGCTTTTAATAAATACTTATTGAATTCACACTCCAGAAATATTAATCATTAGTAAGTATGAAGTTCTTACGTGCACATTAAAAGTCAGTTTGAAAACCATGTACTATGCCTCACGGTTTAATATAGACAGCACCAATGCAGACAAGCACACAGAAAAGCATCTCCATATAGAGGGACTGTACAAGCAGTGGGAGATGGTATAACAGCAAGAACCAAAGCCATGAATAAATCAATACTATAAATAATGAATACGTGAAATAAATAGTTACATCTTATACAAAATTTAGTGTATCTATCCTTGATACTTTGGTAGGTTTAGGGTAGTGTATTCAAGAACTTTAGGAAAACAGATATGTTTTAACCAGAAAGGAAAAGCTTGGGAAAGGTTATTGAAAACGCTACCACACACTGCAAATTTGTGCAAGTTAAACTAGTTTCTAGAAGTAGCCTGAGATGTAGTGGCAACTGTATCAGTGGAGAAACAGTGACAGCCAGCTTAATTTGTTTCAATCTCCTACATGCTGTGATAGCATAGTTTGTCCCTCTGTATACTTGGCCATATCATACCCTTTAAAAAAAAAAAGGTTTCTTAACCCTCCAACAACTGTGGTGCTGACAACTATTATCTAAGCAATCTGCCAAAGTTGTTACTACCCTGTTGAATCCTGTGTGATTTCATTATGTTCCTAGTCATGCTTAACTTTTTCTGAAAATTGCCTACTGTTAGTTTTATGTAGATCTAGAAAAGTTGACGTAATCAATCAGAAAGATTAATAAGCACCAGGTATAAAAGTTTCAAACCTTCCTATGCATGTCTTCTATAATACAAACTATGATTATTAATCCAAATTATCATATGTGAAAAAAATACCACAAGTTTTTATAATTAGATAATGTTTGATTTCTTTAATACTTAAAAAAGTCAAGTTTGTTATCTTAATCTCCTTAAAAGTAGGTGAAGAAGGGTAGGTGAGAATATTTAGGTAAAAATGAATGAAGAGATAATTATTATATAGAATGCCTAGACAGAAGGAAGAAATAGTGAAGAATTTGAGAAACATCATATACTTGGCCTGAAAGAATTAAACAGCATCCTGTATATACCTTTTTAGTACATGTTGTTTCCCTCATTAGAATGTGAGCTTTTGGAGGACAGGGACTGTTTTTGCTTTTTATTTTCATTGCCAGCACTTAACACAGTACCTACCACATGGTAAGTTCTAAGGAATACTGATGGTTGAAAGATTTCAACTAACCAGATATCTGCTGGACCTTTCTACCATAAGCAGAACAGTTAATAAAGTATTTTCGCTTTAATGATAATGATTTCATTCTTCCCAAAAAAGATGGACAAACTGACAAGACAAACTGCTATCCTGGTTCTTATTGATTCTGACTAGTAAGAAGGGGGAGGTCACATAAACTGAAATGCACTGCATATGAGTTGTAAAACTGAAACTGTTCTTTTGGAAATTAGGTTCATTGTTAGGGTAAGTGGTCAAAAGATGGGAGCAATCTGTTCTCAAAAGAATTGCAAACTATTGACAAGTATATGAAAGATAGCTGCAAATCATTAATAAGAAGAATGAAAATAAAACAACTCTGAGGTTTTACCTCACATCTAGAAAACTGCCAAAGAGGATCACAGATGGGGGAAACAATCGATGTTAGAGGAGCTTTGGAAAGACAGACATGCAGCGTTGATCATGTTGTAAATTTCCCCAATTATTATAGAAAGCAATTTAGAATGAGGCTAACAATGCCCGTACCCTTTGACCCATAAATCCCATTACTAGGCATATACTTTTTGTAGCAAAGAAGGTCAAAGGCAGAAATGTCCCACTTGTACCAAAATATTTATAACAGCATTTTCTGTGTGATAGCAAAGAACTAGAAATATGTGGGTACATATGTGTATGTATGTGTTCATATATGTGTGTAGATATATATCTGCCTCTATGTTGTATATATACCTAGATGTATGTGTATATGTAGATATATATAATATACATGTGTGTGTACATGTATGTATATATGCATACACACATGCATGTACAGAATAAATACAAAATAAAGAGGAAGTCATTTACGAAGGGAATTCCTCCATCTAGTAGTTGGGTGCAAAGAAGAAAGATTGTGTCTGTGTTACTATACTGCCCTCCCCATAGGACCTAGCTAAGTCTTGTAACATAGACAGCAGTGATTTAAAATGAGAGTTGGGAAACAAATTTTAACAAGGGTTCAATGGGGGTTAAAATTCAAGGCCTAATTGGTTATAGGGTGAGGAGGTTATACAACTATAGACATAAATATAGATTGTAGGAAAAAATTATTTATTGTATTATTTGGAAAAATTATTAAACTGTTTAAATCTAACTTTATATAATTAAAGGTTGTCCACACCTAAAATGTTGCCTGACCCCAGTAACTCTCCAAGATTGCTGGAGATGGCTACAAGGAATTGTGGGTTCCCTTCATGTGATTGACTGTGATACCTTTATCAGATGATTTGTGCCTCTTGTGTAGAAAGAAACCTTTGTCAAAATCCTATACAATATAAACCTTCCAGAACCTGGGGAGAGAGAGCCACACCTTCTTTCAGGCCTGTTCTTCTCTACCAAATAACCGAATATATTTCTTTCTAAAATGATTTCAGATTTTAGGGTTTATTCTCACTAACAATAAGACATAGATATCTGTACACACACATATATAACACATATACACACACACACATACATGAACACTACTTTCTCCCTCTACATAACGTCAGCCCTAGCTTAGCCACCTTAAAGTGTAGAAGTTAATCTGCATGACAAGAAACCTTCAGGAAAGGAATGTCAAAATCCAGGTAGCATAATCGGCACCTGTGCAAGGATACTCTTTATAACATCCTTGACAAATGGCCAACCCACCATTTGCTCTGTGACCTCTGCTGAGGGGCAGAGCTGATTCTTATGTGAGATCCTCCACCATCCTGGATTTGCTCTCCAATTTGATGCCCCAAACTCACCACAAAGTCAAGGCCAGAGCATATTTAAAGTTATTATGATCGTCTTTATCTCTTAAGGCCACAAAACCCGTTTATATTCAGTATCTCATTTGATCTTCATAACAACTCTCTGAAGTAGGCAGGGGAAGGATTGTTATTCTTATTTTAAAGGTGAGGAAATCAAAAGGGTAAGGAACTGTCCCAAGGTTATACCTTGAGTTAGCTTCAAATTCATGGCTCAAACTCAATTTTTCTAATCCCCAGGCCAAAGTTCTTTCTACTCACTACATTTATGTCACATGACTTTTATCAGAGATCCTGCTGGCCAATGATATCATTCATAAAGATTAATTTTTTGGGGTTATGGCACTGCTTCTCTCTAAATAAGTTATAGTTTAGTTGATTTTTTTTTGTTTTGATACAACATACACTTCACCAAAAAAAATAATCGAATGACCCCTTCAATAAAGTATGCTCTCCCCCCAAAAAAGTTAAACTAAACTTTCTAATCATGTAATTTTAATCGAAAGTATATATTACTTTCTACTCTCATAGCATAGAAATGAAAAAATGAAAAAAAGTCATTGTTTTTGTTTAGAGAAGGTATTTAAAATAAAAATAAGAATTTAGGCAGGGAAACAAGGTAAAGCCTCACAGATTTTACTTAACTCTTCTTTTATTATCCCCAGGCTTATTTGCATGCTACCCAGAAGCATTATGGACACTGAACAGAGCCTTACTGCCCCTGGACTCCTTTGTGGTTTCGAGTCCTTAGAATGGTTTGAGAGAACATAGACTGAAAATAATCAGGTATTTGACAAGAGTTTGAAGAAATTTTTTAACCCCAAGTCAGATAGTTGGCTGAGGTTAGGGACTTTTAGTGAGAACAAAAGAATCAGTCAAAAAGATAGACATAATTTTAGTCTGAAGGTGTTTGCTAGGTTTTGCTAGCTGCCTGGCTGGCTATAGTTGCCATGGCCTTAGACTGTGTAGAGTAAAAAGTATTTTAGTCTTCTTTTTCAAGGGAGAGGCTTACTAGTTGCTGAATCCCAGTAGACAGTAGTATATAGCACCAGATGGCCAAAGAGGATGAACACCTGAGAACCAACAGATAGTTTTAGAAAGCAGCTCAGTAAAAACAAGAAGCCACTAGAAATGCCTAGTTGAGAAGCAATGCCCAGTAGGAAATTGAGACATGATGCCTACCAGAGAGCAGCGAAAAGCTGCACAGTGATGTCACCAGAAGACTTTTGTGACTCTGTAGCATCCGTAGGGGTTTTTGTTTGTTTATTTAGTTGTTTTTTCAGTAGTGTCTGACTCTTAATGACCCCATTTGGGTCAAACTTGGCAAAGATAGTGGAGTGATTTGGCATTTCCTCCTCCAGCACATTTTACAGATAAGGAACTGAAGCAAACAGGGTAAAGTGACTTGTTCAAGGTCACACAGCTCGTAAGTGTCTGAGGCCAAATTTGAACTCAGGTCTCCCTGACTCCAGGCCTGATACTCCGTCCACTTGTGCCACCTGGTTGGTAGAATAAGCTGTCCCAAACACACGTGTCCCTTTGGTGTGGCCTCTAAGCATATTCTGGACCATAGTTGTTCCCTACACTTGTGCCCCCTTTCAATGTATACATCCTGATCATGTATGTTCCATATGTTTGCACCCCCTCCCACTGACAGTGTGGTGCCCACTACTCCTGTGGGTATGGGAAATCGTTTAATTGGCTATGCTGTTTGAGTAAATGTCTTTTGCTTGGAATGAATGAATGAAAAAGCATTTATTAAACACTTAACTATGTAAAAATCACTAGGGATACAAAGAGAAAATGAAGATGGCTCCTACCTCCAAGGAGCTCATGCTCTAATTGTGGAAGACAATGCATATTCCTTCTATTTGGCTTAGGAAATTAAATACGTAGATCAGGGCTTAAGAAGTGTGCTTTCAAGTGGATACTAACCCACAACCACAAAGTGCCTTAAATCTGGAGAAGCTTTTGGGGTCCCATTTATGAGGAGATCTAGGTTGCTATAGTAGTTTACTGGTTGCTAAAAGAATGGAAGGATATGGCCATTTAATAGTTTTAATAGCCATCAACTCTAAGAATAGCTTTAATAACTTTAATAGCTACATTGTCTACTATATTTGACCTGAGCTTTGTTACCGTTTAGTGTTGTCTTATTTCCCCTATGTTGGTTGGTTGTCCTTCGTTCTCGAAGAGGACCAAAATGACATCACTATGCTAAAGTCAAGTTTCAATGTGTTCGACTGTGGCTGATCACACCACTAGGAGCTTGGAATGCTCTGCCACAGGTTGGGCACAAATAGTCCCTGTGAACTCTAAGCTTGTGCATCCTGCATTTCCTCTGAACTGTTTCGGTTCTGCTTTGCTCATAGTGGGGGCACGTCATGCTGAGCGGTCCTGTGCCGGTGTCTCCCGTGTCACACAATCAATTCCAAAGTTCTTAAGAGAGACCTTGAATATCCTTGTATCACTTCTTCTGACCACCATGTAATCAGTGTGTGTCTTGTTCTTTTGGCTTTCTTTTCCAAGTTTCTCATATTTCATTTCCAGGTTTTTTATTTTACATATAGTGCTGCTATGAACATATTTGCATGGTATCTTTTTTTTTCTTGCTACCACCAATATCCTTGAAATATAAACTCAGCATTTGGGGATCATGGTGTCAAAGGGTGGGAACAGTTCAGTATCTTTTCTTGCATAATTTCAAACTGTTTCTCTGAACAATCATGGATCACTTCACAGCTCTACCAGCAGAGAATTACTCTTTAAAATGTAAATATCCTTAAAATAGTAATTTGTTAAAACCTTAACATTCATTCACGCCTGTTTAATTAGTTTTTAAGTAGATTTTCTCTGAGATGGCTGAGAAGACAGAAGTATTGGGGACTAGAGTGGTTTTGGTGTGAGTAGAGAGAAGGGGGGGATGGATACCAGAGATGCCCATCTGGAATTGACAAGACTTGGAAGATGATCAGAAGCTCACTTTCTGAGGTGAGGAGTTGGAGATAGCACCTAGATTTCCAACCTGGGCGATTAGAAGAATGATAATACCTTCAACAGAAATAGTAAGTTGAGGAGGAGGTTTGATGAATTTTGTTTTGGACATAATCAGCTTAAGAAGTCTCTGGGACATCCAAATGATGTCCAGCAGCCTATTTGAAATGTAAGCTTAAAGCTCAGTGGATAGATGAGGTCCTGATTTGTAGATTTGAGGCCGGTCTGCATAGAGATGACAATTGAATCCATGCTAATTGTTGAGTTCACCGAGAGATTGAGGATAGAGTGAGAAAAGAAGATGGGACCGAGCACTGTGGCAATCTGCATTTAGTGAATTTTAGACGCAGAGAGGAGATGGGGAAGGAATGTTTTGGTAGGAGGAAAACCTCTAGATTCTATTTGCCATTCACTAAACTTTCCAGAACTACTCACTGCTCCTAGCCTTTACTCGTATTATCCTCTTGCCTGAAATATCCTTTCCCTTCTCTCCTCCTTCATGAGTCTTTCTCATTGATCACTGCCACCTCTGAATTCCTATAGGACTCATTTAGTACTTAATTTAGCCTTACTTGTCTTGTTAATTTTTGTGTGTATGTGTTCTATCTCCCTAATTGGACTATAAGCTCCTAGATGGGAGGGACTGTGATATACCTTTTATTTTATGATGGGTGTTAAAAGGCATTTATTACTTCCAAAAGACAGCCAGATGATGTTGTAGATAGAGTACAGTGCCTGGAGTCTGGAAGACTTCTCTTCCTGAGTTCAAATCTGGCCTCTGACACTTACTACCTATGTGACCCTGGGCAAGTCATTTAACCCTGTTTGCCTCAGTTTCCTCATTTGTAAAATGAGCTGGAGAAGGACATAGCAAATCACTTTAGTATTTCTGCCAAGAAAATCCCAAATGTGGTCATGAAAAATTGGACACAAACTGAAATAACTGAACAACAACTTGTTCTAGATTGAATATCATGAAGGCCCAATAGTTCAGATTTTGATATTGTCAACCATTTACCAAAGGTTTGGTCCAAAGAAACAAACAGAATCAGCTTTCCCTTTAAACCGAAGGTTTGTCCTAAGAACAAACAGAATAGGGTCCTCCTTACCAAAGGTTTGTTCAAGAACAAACAGAATGGGGTTCACCTTACCAAAGGTTTAACCAAGGAACAAACAGAATCAGGCTGTACATGTGCTAAAACATGCTCATTTATTCTCATTAAGCTAGAGAATCACTCATGGAGTCAAAAAACAATTCTGAACTCAGAGGTAAACAAGCTGAAGGAGACCTTTTATATGCTTAGAGCAATCCCAACTCAGGATGCCTATGTCAACCAAAATTGTGGTCTCCATATGCATTAACTATAACATGAGAAAGGAATTTCTTAATAGGATAGATTGTAAATACAATGAGGTAAGAGAAGTGTCAAAGGGTCAATTGAAATTATAGATCCAGGATGTCTGTGTTTCTTTTATCAAGTTCCATTGTTCAAGATTGTCTCCAGTTCGAGGCATCTCGTCCTGGACAGTCACAAACAGAAGAATGCTCCTGATCGGCTTGCAGTTGCTGAAATAGGAAGGGGCATTTTGGGTTCACACAGCAAAGCAAAGCATATCTGTTGGTTAAGCTCAGAATGGGCCAAAAATGTCTTTCTCCTGATTGGCCAATCCAGGCTTTAGGCCTTTCTCAGGTATTATGGGAGTCTCACAATGGTTCACAATGTATTGATCAGTTTTATTGACTGTTTTTTCTCTTCCTCTTTTTCTCTAACAAAAGCATTCTTTGTTATATGGCATAGCTGTCTGGAAGAGGGGAGGGAAGGGGACATCATAAGAAATTTAGGTAATGTAAAAAAAAAATAGCTTTTTTTTTTCCACAAAGAGCCCAGTAGAATTGCTAATAAGGATTAACAAGGTTTTTGGAAAGACAGATCTTAATCTGAGGTGTTGTCTTCTGCGCTGGCTGTGCTTGACTAAGGGTCTGGCCCCACAAAAGAGCCTAAAGAATGGGAAATCTCCAAAAGAGGTCATCTCTCTCCCATATCCTTTGAGAAAGCTATCTCAGGAGTCAAAGAGGATGCCCTCCAGCAGATGGCAGCAATTCAGTGGGAAAAGTAGCCTTGCAGCTCCAGTGAGAAACAGATGACAGCTGCAGTTCTGCGGGAAGCAGCAATCAGGTATTTTGGGGGCAGGGAGGCAAGGCCAGCATGGAGGTATCTCACTCTGGGGGGCTGAGAACTGGAGCTCAAGCCTAGGATCCTGAGTTAGCAAGGAAGGAGTACTCCTAGTCTCACCTGCTTTGTAGGAATCTGAGGAAATGGTAACCTTTTGTGTAGGGGGTAGATGGGTTCCCCTTTATTGACCTTCTTATTCTGCTTTAACTAAATGCCCTTTGTTCCACTTCACTTGGCATTTGCGGCTCTGCCCAGTTTCTGCTCCACCAAACAAGATTCCCCTCCCAGGATAAGCTCATTACTTCTAATCTCATCACCGTGCTGCTAATGCAAGCTAAGACTCAATCAGCCTCCTCTCCCACTGATTGGAGGGCTGAAGGTAGAGTACCAAACTCCTTCCAAAGCCTTCCCTTATAGAGCACAGAAATAGGACTCTCAGCACACTTTACTTGGCATCTGCCGCTCTTCCTGGTTTTAAAGTCACAGAACAAGATACTGCAGTGCAGATACTACACAGTATCCCCATTTCCCTCCTGTGCCCCTCCTTTTGGCTTGCTTTTGTGTTTTCTCCCATTAGATTGCCAGCTCCTTGAGGGCAGGCTTGTCTTTTTCTTATTTGTATTCCCAGCATTTTGCACAATGCTTGGCACATAGTAGGCACTTAATAAATGTACACTGAATTTTATTCTGATTTCATTTGTTGTCTGACTTTATCTGGCAAATAGCTATTGGGTCAGATCTGTGGATTTAAAGAGATACTAACCCTGTATAATACATTGGAAACAAAGGTTCTGGGTCCATGTGAAGACTTGTGCAGAGGAGGGTTGCTGTGCTACACATAGAGAACTTGCCTCACAACAACTCTGAGAAGTAGAGTGTTTGTTTATATCCAGACACCAACACTGGAGGGAAATTGCTGTTCTTTTCAGTCGTCCAACTCTTCATATCCCTATTTTGGGGTTTTCTTGGCAAAAAATACTGGAGTGGTTTTCCATTTCCTTCTGGAGCTCATTTTACAGATGAGGAACCTGAAGTAAACAGAGTTAAGTCACTTGCCCAGGGTCGCAGCTAGTAAATGTCTGAGGGCTGGATTAGAACTCAGGTCTTCCTAACTCCAGGCCCAGCAGAGATGAATTGAGTATGGGATATTTAGACAGAGCCTGTTTCTGGGGCTAGTAACATGAAAGGCTCTTCTTCAGGTTAGCTGTTTCTTGTTTGTTCCATTGTTTCAGCCTTTTCTGGCTCTGTGATACCAATTTTGGATTTTCTTGGCAAAGATAATGGAATGGTTTGTCATGTCATTTTCCAGCTCATTTTACAGATGAGAAAACTGAGGCAAACAGAGTTGAGTTGTTGTAGTCTACGGGTCCTGGGAACCCCCAAATTCAAGGGCAAAAGACATGGGTTCTACCTTGGAAGAATTTGACCATTCAAGCCTCCTTTCAGTCCAAGTAAGAAGGTTTATTTTAAAGCCAATACAAATGGGCCAGATTTTAAGAATCCAAGCAATTGGTAATCAGGACTGACCTTTTTTATAGTGAAAAAGATTGTGGGAAGATTTGGATGGGATCAAGGAATGGCTAATAGCCTGGCATGGTCTAGAGGTAACAGATAAAGAAAGGCTGGGCTGGGTCAGAAGTAACAGAGAATTGAAAGTTGGGGCTGGGTTGTGGTTTTGGGGTCCAGGTCCCATACCCTGTCAAAGTCACTTTCCCAGGGTCACACAGCTAGTAAGTGTCTGAGGTAGGATTTGAACTCTGGAAGATGAGTCTTCCTGACTTCAGGCCCAGTGCTCTATGCACCATGGCGCCACCTAGTGGCCTCTTGCTATGTCTTGTAACCCCTCCCTAATAAATAGGACTGTCATTCCTGTTTCAGCAGAAAGAATGGTCATTTACAGAGTCGAGTGGCAATACAAACAGGGTCAGAAACAAGATAGGGAAGCTACAGACAAAATGGGGTTGTTTCAGTTTTTTATGCACAAGTACAAGTATTATTATTTCTGTTTTACAGATAAGAAAAATGAAGTTAAGTGGCACCACCCAGAATCTCACAGAGCTGTCATTTCAACTCTCATAATTTTAAGTCCATTGCTCCTTTCATCTGTCCTTCTATCTCTGTAGTAGATTACCTTGTAGATAATAAATACATGCTCAATATTTGTCGATGATAATGGCAATGTCTATATAGTGCATATGGAACTGAATGACATATACTCTTAACCCTAAAAGTGCATTGTGCAAATTATTTGCTGGGGAGGAGGGTGAACCTTTGATTTCATTAGTATAGTGAACATTCAGTGTAGAAACTTTCTCAAATGATGAATATTGGCAACTCATCTATAAATTATAGTTTTAGAGAGTTGGCGGGAGAGAGGGTAAGAAATGGAAGGAGTAGTTTTGTTTTCACAGGACTGAAGGTGTACTTCCCCCTCCCTCCCCCACCCCAGCTTTAGCAGAAACCACCCTCAGGTAGGTCAGGTCAGGTGAAAGGTCAGAGGCTTGTATGCATGCTTAAAGGAGACATTTGAAGAGGCAGTCAGGGGAACTAGAGAGGCCAAACCGGTTGAACCAGTTCAAGCTTATCTAGGGTCTGGTCTTGGTCAAGAGTCTAGGCCTACTGATTTGCATAATTTGCAAATTTGTTAAAGAGGGAAGATAGGGGAAGTAAAGAATGTAGATTAATCCTAAACTCAGACAAGGAAGATCTAATTAACTTCACTTCTGCTTCTGTATCCTTATTATCCTACCTATATAAACTGTATAACCTAGGAAAACTATGTAAAAAGTAAAGAATGTAAACTAACCATAACTCAAGCAGGAGTGGAGGTAATGGTTACCGCCACTCCTGCAGCTGTATCAACGTGAGTGTTCCC
>JAQQSZ010010341.1:0-12538 GCA_028646595.1 Phalanger gymnotis
TTAGCCCCACCTTGGGCCCCACCTCAGTCATCAATCCACACCCATGTAGGTTCCACACCTAATAGGGGTTTGGGCCTGGGGCTTAGCATTACTCAAAGCAAACAACAGCCAAACTCTTCAAGGGCACTTGTTGAACTAAGTGCTAAGGAGCCCATTTTGCTTAACAACACACTGACACAGGGCAAGGAACCAATGAGAAGTTGTGTGTTTCTCTTCCCCTTTCTAGTTCCAGGACCAGAAGCAAATCAGTCTCCTGGGTTTGTTTCCTCCCCCTGTTTATTCTACTCTTTCTGCTTTTACCTTGTCCATTTTCAAAAGTGTTTAGCTTCTATCACTTCTCCAAATCTATCCTCCCTTTTGTCAATCTTCCCCTTCTTTTATAACTTTCACCTCCTACTTTCTTGTACAGTAAGATGAGTATGAATGTTATTCCCTCTGATCGAATTCCAATGAGAGTAAGGTTTGAGCATTTCCCCTTAACCTCCTGCATCTTCCTCTCCACTGTAAAAGCTCTTTTATGCCTCTTTAATATGAAGTAATTTACTACATTCTGTCTCCCTCTTTCTTTTTCTCCCAGTGCATTTCTCTTTCTCACCCTTTATTTATATATATTTTAAATATCACCCCATCATATTTAACTCACACTTATGCCCTCAATGTATATTGCTTTAAATTGCCCTAATAATGAGAAAGTTCTTTAGAGTGACAAGTATCATCTTCCCGTGTAGGAATGTACAAAGTTTAACCTTATTGAGTCCCTTGTGATTTCTTTTTCCTGTTTGCCTTTTTTGTGCTCCTCTTTAGACTTGTATCTGAAGGTAAATTTTTCTATTCAGCTCTGTTTGGTTTTCGTCATGAATTCTTCAAAGTCCTCCATTTTATTGAATATCCATTTTTTCCCCTGAAGAATTATGCTCCTGTTGTTGGTTATTTTTTTTGTAGGCAATTCTTTTTTTGTTTTGTTCCAAGTTCTTTTTTTAGGCTTTTATTTTTCCCCAACTACATATAAAAACAATTTTAACATTTGTTTTTAAAACTTTGAGTTCCAAATTCTCTCCCTTCCTCCCTCCCCGGTGTCCTTCATTGAGAAGAACAGCAGTTCAATATATGTTATACCTGTGTAGTTGTGCAAACAAATCCATAATAGTCATATTGTGAAAGAAAACATAGACAAAAAAAACTCAAGAAAAATAAAGTGAAAAAAAAAAGTTGCTTCAATCTGTATTCAGATATCATCAGTTCTTTCTCAGGGGATGGATAGCACTATTCCTTATAAGACCTTCAGAGTTGTCTTGGATCATTGTGTTGTTGAAAATGTCATTTACAGCTGATCATCTTAAAATATTGCTGTTACTTTGTACACAGTTCGTTTCACTTTGAATCAGCCCATGCAAGTCTTTCTAGGTTTTTCTGGGAGCATTTTGCTCATCATTTCCCATAGCACAATAGTATTCCATCATAATCACATATCACAATTTGTTCAACCATTCCCCAATTGATGGGCATCACCTCAATTTCTAATTCTTTAACCGCAGAAAAGAGGTGCTACAAATATTTTTTCTACATGTGGGTTCTTTTTCATTTTGTAACTCTTTTGGTCTACAGACCTATTAGTGGTATTGCTATGCATGGTTCTATAGAAACCTTTTTTGTTTTGTATCTCTTTTGGTCTGCAGACATAGTAGTGGTATTGCTATGCATGGTTTTGTAGAACTTTGGGAATAGTTTTATATTTCTCTGTAGAATTGTTGAATCAATTCACAACTCCACCAACAGTGCACTAAAGTCCCATTTTTCCCACATCCCCTCCAACATGTTTTATTTACCTTTTCTGTCCTATTTGCCAATCTAATAGGTATGAGGTAGTACCTTAGACTTGTTTTAATTTACATCTCTCCAATAAATAGAGTTAGAGCATGTTTTTATATGGCTATAGATAGTTTTGATTACTTCATCTAAAAACTGATAATATCTTTTGATCATCAAATGTTGAGGAATGGTTCTTATTTTTATAAATTTGGCTCAGTTCTCTATATATTTAAGAAATGAGGCCTTTATCAGAGAAACTTGCTTCAAATTTTTTTTCAGTTACTGTTGCTAACTGTATTTCCCTCCATTTTATCACCCACCGTGTTTTTTTTTTCTATTTTCTCTCTCTCCTTTCACCCTGTCCCTCCTCAAAAGTGTTTGGCCTTTGACTAGACCTCCCCCAATCAGCCCTCCCTTCTATCACCTTCCCTGCCTTATCTTAGCCCTTTCCCTCCTACTTTCCTGTAGGGTAAGTAAGATAGATTTCTATGCCTAATTATGTGTGTGTGTGTTATTTCCTCTTTGGGCCAGTTTTGATGAGAGTAAGTTTCACTCACTCTGCCTCCCCTCCCCTCTCTCCCACTCTGTTGTAAAAGCTTTCTTTTGCCTCTTTTATGTGAAAAAATTTATCCCCATTCTACCTTTCCTTTTTTCTTTCTCCCAGTACCTTCCTCTCTCACCACTATTTTTTTTTTTTTAGATATCATCCCTTCATATTCAACTCATAGCTGTGCCCTCTTACTATATATGCTCCTTCTAACTACTCCAATAATGAAAAAGGTCTTGTGAGTTACAAATATCATTTTCCATGTAGGAATAGAAATGGTTTAAACTTTTTAAGTCCCTTTTATATCCCTCTCCTGTTTATCTTTTTATACTTCTCTTGAGTCTAGTATTTGAAAGTCAAATTTTCTATTCAGCTGTGGTCTTTTCATCAAGAATGCTTGAAAGTCCTCTATCTCATTGAAAATCCACTTTTCCCCTGAAGGATTATACTCAGTTTTTCTGGTTAGGTGATTTTTCATTTTAATTCTAATGCCTTTGCCCTCCATAATATCATATTCCAAGCCTTCCAGTCCTTTACTGTAGAAGCTGAAAAATTTTGGGTTATCCTGACTTTGGTTCCACTGTACTTGAACTGTTTGTTTGTGGCTGCTTCAATATTTTCTCCTTGACCTGGGAGTTCTGGAACTTGACTATAACATTCCTGAGAGGTTTGATTTTGGGATCTCTTTCAGGAGGTGATCAGTGGATTCTTTCAATTTCTGTTTTACCCTCTGTTTCTGGAATATCTGGGCAGTCTTCTATGATGGCTGTTTTTTTTTTTTTTATCATGGCTTTCAGGCAATCCGATAATTTTTAAATTATTTCTCCTGGATCTATTTTCCAGGTCAGTTTGTTTTTTCCCAATGAGGTTTTTCACATTTTCTTCCACTTTTTTTTTCATTCTTTTGGTTTTGTTTTATTATTTCTTGATTTCTCATGAAGTCATTAGATTTCATTTGCTCCATTCTAATTTTTGAGGTTTCTTTTTTTCTTCGATGTTTTTTTTCTGCCTCTTTTCCCACTTGGCCAAATCTAGTTTTTAATTCATTTTTCTCCTCATTGGCTCTTTGGACCTTTTTTTTTACTCTTTGGCCTAGTCTGTTTTTTAAGGAGTTATTTTCTTCAGTATTTTTTGTCTCTTTTACCAAGCTTTTCACTCATTTTTAATGATTTTTTTTTTGCATCAATCTCAATTCTCTTCCCAATTTTTCCTCTACCTCTCTTACTTGATTATAAAATCCTTTTTGAGCTCTTCCATGGCCTGAGACCAATTCACATTTTTCTTGGACGCTTTAGATGTGGGAACTTGGACTTTGTGGTCTTCAGAGTATGTGTTTTGATCTTCCTTGTCACCATACTAACTTTCAGTAGTCAGAGGGATTGTTTTCTGTTTTTGTTTCTTTTCCCATTGTTTGCTCATTCTCCAGCCTATTAGTTGACTTTTAAGTCTTTATTAAAGGGCTCACTTTGCAAAGCTTCAGGGGTTTTGTGCAGCTATTTACAGAGATACTTCTAGGGACCTGTGAGTTTTCAGTTCTTCTAAGGTGGTATGATCTAAATAGAGGTGTTCACTACCCTCCTGGGCTGTGCTCTGGTGTGTGAGTCACCACAAGCATTCTTTTCTGCCCCAGAACTGTGAGAAGGGCTCTCCTTTTGTAACAAGCTCTCGCTCATTGTAATGAGCTCTGCTATGCTAGTGCTTCTCCTCACCCTGGGACCACCCAGGACTCTGAACCAGAACTGAATATGGGCAAAGCCACAAAATCCTGCCTCAGTGCTAGCAAAGAGACCCCTGTAATCTCCTTCTGACAAGTTGTTTGATCCCCTTACCAGATCTGTGGACTGAGAGCTCTGGTAGCAGCCACTGCCACTGTCACTGCCACTGCCACTGCCACTGTTGATTCAGTTACTCCCAAGGCCTGCTCCCGGTTTTCTGTGGCCAGGGCTATGCTGCCATGGCCTGTGCTGGACTGTGCTCTCTCACACTGGTGCAACAGATCTTTCCTGTTCACTTTCTGACTTGTCTTGGGCTGCAAATTTGTTTCACTCAATCTTTTTGTGGGTTCTGTTGCACTAAAATTTGTTTAGTGTTATTTTGTAAAGGTATTTGGAGGGGTTTGGGGGAGAGCTCAGGTGAGTTTCTGCATTTACTCTGCCATCTTGGCTCTGCCTCATGGCTAGGTGATTCATTATAATCTTAGTTCCTTTGTCCTCTGGAATATCATATTCCTAATCTTTCACATAGAAGCTACTAAATCTTGTGTTATTCTGACTTTGGCTCCCTGATATTTGAATTTTTTTTCCTATTTGGCTACTTGAAATATTTTCTCCCTGACTTGAGAGCTCTGGAATTTGGCTATAATAGACCTGAGAGTTTTCATTTTGGTATCTCTTTCAGGAAGTGATCAGCATATTCTTTCAATTTATATTTTACCTCTGATTCTAGATATCAGGGCAGTTTTCCTATATGATTTCTTAAAAGATGTTGTCTATGATTTTTTTTTAAATACACTGGCTTTCATGTAGTCCAATAATTCTTAAATTATCTCTCCTGAATCTATTTTCTAGGCCAGTTGTTTTTCCAATGAGATGTTTCACTTTTTTTCTATAGTTTAAAAATTCTTTTGATTTTGTGCTATTGCTTCTTGTTGTCTCATGGAGTCATTAGCTTCCCCTTTCCCAACTCTAATTTTTAATGAATTAATTTCCTCATTTAGCTTTTGTACCTTCTTTTCCATTTAGCCGATTCTTCTTTTTAATGAGTTCTTTTCTTTAGTTAATCTTTGTATATTTTTTTCCATTAGGCAGATTCTGCCTTTGAAAGCATTCTTATCTTCATTGAATTTCTATGCTTCTTTTTATCATGTGGACAATTCTGTCTTTTAATGTATTATTTTTGTCAGTATTTATTGTGCCTCCTTTACTAAGCTGCTGACCCTTTTTTCATTACTTTCTTGCATCTCTTTTCCCAATTTTTTCTCTACCTCTTTTATTTAATTTTTTAAAATCTATTTTGAGTTTTTCCATGGCCTGAGACCAATTCACATTTTTCTTTGAGGTTTTGGATGTAGCAGTTTTGAATTTGTTGTGTACCTCTGCATTCGTGTTTTGATCTTCCGTGTCACTCTTGTAACTTTCTATGTTCAGGATCTTTTTTCAGTTGTTTACTCATTTTTCCAGCCTATTTCTTCACTTTTAGCTTTATATTGAAGTTGCTCTGCTCCACAGGTTGAACGGGCACTTTCCCAAGCTTCAGTTTGTATTTCTGTTTGTTTTGGTTTTGTTGCAGCTACTTTTCAAACTAGTTCTGTGAGACTGTATGCTTTTAGTTTTCCTAAGGTGATGTGATCTAACTAGAGGTATATTTACTACTCTCCTGGACTGTGTTCTGGTCTGTGAATGATCCAAAGCACTTTTTTTTCTGCCCTGGAACTGTGTTCAGTTTTTTCTGTCCCCTGTGGCCACAAGCTCTGTGTTGGTAAGCAAAACAGGCTCTTAACACTTAGTTCGACCAAGTGCCCTTGAAGAGTTTGGCTTTTGTTTCTTTTGAGTAATTCAGTGTATTTTATTGAGTCTTACTAGGTGCTAAGCCCCAGGCCCAAACCCCTATTAGGTATAAAACCTATGTGGATGTGGATTGGTAACTAAGGTGGGGCCCAAGGTGGGGCTAACTAAGGGGAGGTGCTAACTCAAGAGGCAATCATAGTAGCCTAAATTCTGGTCATTCAGATGATGTTTGATGATGTCTGAAACCCTACAAGAAGAGAAGATGGAGCTCTCAGTCATGGTGGTGCTGAGGCAGAGGCTCCAGGCAGCTGTAACTAGGAGCCCTCCAGCTTGTAACCTAGATGCTGAGACTTTGTTAAACTCTGGCAACTATGTATTGGGATTTGAGTCAGACAAGGTCTGTCTGCTAATGTTTGTGGTTTGCTTGTATTTTGCTCTGAAGTTCAGGGTGCTGGTTTTTTTCCCTGAACTAAGTGAATGATATTTGCATGCTGAATTAAAGTAAGCTTGTCAACTCTTCACACTTTGCCTTCCTTACTAAAGCAGATCAAAAGAACATTTGCTTTTGCAGCATGCTGGCAGCTTTCTGAGTGCTGGCTGTTAGTGGATCTTACACCCCCCAGAAGCTACTAGTTGGATTGTTGAAACAAGCTCTGATATGCTATGCTCCTCCTCAACCTGGGACTGCAATGGATCTGAATATGGGCAAATACAACAGAGTCCTGTGCCCAGTGCCAGCAAAGGGAAACCTATAATTTCTTTCTGATCCGTTGTCTTACCCCCTTATTGTTTGCGGCTTAGAGGTCTAGAAGCAGCAACTGTCACTGCTGAATCAGTCATTTCTACAGTCCTGCTCCTGGTTTTCTGGGTTGGCACTTACACTGGTATAGCCTGTACTCTGCCTCACCACAGTGTGATAGACCTGTCCTACCAACCTTCTAATTTGTTTTGGGATGAAAAAAAGAAATTTGCCCTGTCCTTTTGTGGGTTCTGCCACACCCAAATTTGTTTTGAGGCATTATTTAAATTGTTTGCAGAGGAATCTGGGAGAATTCAGGTGAATCCTTGCCTTTTTTCTGCCATCTTAACTCCATCCCTCTAATAATTCTTTCTTCATAAAACTGTGAAATGTTCCAACTATTATAGAAATATGGAATTGTATTGCAACTAACATGACCAAACCAATTAACCCAGACAACTGACATACATATATCCAAAGGATGGTAAATACAGAAAATTTTCATATACAGAAAAACACATTTGTATCAGCATTTATTTTTGTTGTAGAAAAGAAATAAAAAAATAGATGCCCATCATTTGTTGGATGACCAAATATGGCTATGAATCTAATGGAATATATTTTAATGTTGTTGAATAAAAATAATGAATATGAAGCATTCATAGAAGCCTAAGTAAAATTTTATAAACTGATGTAGAATGAAGTGTACAGAATTTATATAGGTAAAGTCCATGTACACTTTTTGAATCCTTATCCCAACTCCTACTCTCACAGATGAGTATTATAAACCAAAGCCCATATATTTCCCTGAGGTTTCTAGAATACTCCTAAGGAGTCAGGGATGATCCCCTAATGACATCAGCTTCAGCCCCCACAGGTACACTTTCACTTTTATATCATAAGTTGATAATAATTTAGCCAGCCTTAAGTAGCTTTTAGAAAGAGATATTAACTCATATAGTAACATCTATATCTATTTATACATGCAGACATAGATGCATATTTATATATAAACAAGTCTGTTGCACTTGCATGGAAAAGTAGGCTCAAATTTACAGAATACAAGAGGCAAAAGGATAACATATATCCTGGATACTGGGAGTCCTTTTTATTTTTTTTTGTCCATTCATAAGAGTTAAGAAATTCCCTTAAAACATGACCAATCTGCATTAGTTTTTCCTTGGTTCACCATACAGGCATAGATGCCATCTGTAGCTATGTGGTGGTACAGTTCTATGATGCTAATGAGGACAAACAAAGTCAAAAATCCTCCATATATCTCAAGCTTGCAACATTCTCCTTTGGACAGAGCCAGAGAAGAGATGAATAAGGAAAAGCGAAAGTGTCCCTGACCAAATAACTCTTTCTCAGGAGATTTAGCTGGAATGATATCTCCTCATTCACCACTTGTTGAAACACTGATTCCAGCCAACTCTATACTGGAGATAGAGAGTGTGATGAAATTGCTTATCCAATAGGAAGAAACTTTGTGTGCTATCATTTTATTTCATCATTGGCTTTCAAAGACTTCATATCTAGTCCAAGGATTTTGATTAATTAGACAAATCCTCTCCTAGTTAAGGTTTAAAGGCCAAATCCTGTGGAGTGCTTTCCAGATCTTTTTTTACACACTCAATAATTATAACCTTATAAATGAAAAAAAAAAGACAGAAGACTGAGAGACTTGTTGTGGAGCATTGTTGTAGCAACAATCTTGTTAGCAGCTACTGTGACTGTGTAAGACCAACAACAACCAGCACACAGAAAGCAACTAACATAGATTCTTTTATCTGCTTTTCTAAGGAAAGCAACTTTAAGAGGTTAACATTCTCAGTTTAATTAAACATACATATATCATTCACTTTGTTCAGGGGCAAAGATAAGCAACCTGAACTTCAAGGCAAATACAAACAGAAATTACAAACATCAACAGACAGACCTTGTCTGATTCAAATCACAATTCATAGTTACCAGAGAAGCACCAATATCTATCTGTCTGAGTTACAAAGCCAGGGAGGCGGGGTTCAATGGCTTTCACAGAGTCTTGTCACCCATATTCTTTCAATGAGTGTGCCCCAAAAGTCAAACCCCAACCTCAGATATTATATGCCTGTCTTAGGGCACTGGGGCACTTGAGGCTCACCATTTAGAGTGTGGGAAATCATTGTGGGAAAGCTCTGATGACCAGTACCACAACATATACAATTCAATTACTCTCAATTGTGTTACTGCTGAGAAACACTCCAAGACCAAAAAGAACCCACCATACCTGCTCCATTCAAATGAAGAACAGTGAAAAGTCCCATTTTGCTTGCCATTACAATCATATATACTGTCAGAATCAGAAAACTTGTTTTGTTTTCCTAAATTGTTGGATTGTTTTACTTCTATTTCTTGGCAGTGCACTGTAATGGATAAAGCTCTGGACTTAAAGTCAAGAAGATTTGGGTTTAGATCTTGTCTTACTAGGTTGTTTTTTTTTTGATGCTGAATGAGTCATTTAAACCCTCTGAGACTCAGTTTCATCATCTATAAAATGAGAAGTTAAATGTGATGACCTTCAAGGTCTCTTCAATCTCTAAATCTATGATCCTTTAAAATTCTGGATAAAGGTCTGGGTCACTGGGTAGGAGATGGAGGGGGTAGGTAGGCAAATGTGAAAATGATATAAAAGCAAAGGATACCAGTGAGATAAATTTTTGAAAATTCAGTATTCTTGGTTATAATTACAACAAAATTTAGTATAGGTCTTTCAAGTGTTGGTAAAGCATTTTTAATACAAATGTTTCCTTTTTAAAAAAAAATCCAATAGCTTTCGACTTCAAACATGGGCAATGTTTTCACTTGCTTTTTTTTTATTTCTCAATTTAATGCAGAAGAACCATTGTTTCTAAAATCAAAAGTGTTAAAGGAATTTTGCATTCAAGTTCTCCCCCTGTCCCTAGTTCAAAGTAAGTTCCTTGTAGGCAGGTATATTTTTTACTTTTTTTTTCTCTTTTAATTCCCAGAGCCCATCACTATCCTTGGAAGGGTAAAGGTGCTTAATATATATTTATTCAGTGGAGCTGAATTGCAAAATGAGAAGAAAAAAATGGCATGTTGAAACACAAGCACCTATCATGACAATCTTATTCAAATTTCAATAGAATCTGATATTAAGAATTAAGAAAGGCGAATTCACCTCCAATGAAGAGAAATTAAAACAATAATTAGGAATTATTTTGCCCAAATGCATGCCCATAAATTTGACAACCTTAGGGAAATGGATGAATATTTACAAAAATATAAGTTGCCCAGGTTAACAGAAGAGGAAGTAAAATACCTAAATAACCCCATCTCAGAAAAAAAAATATTGAGCAAGCCATCAATGAACTCCCTAGGAAAAAAGTTTCCGGGGCTAGATGGTTTTACATGGAAATTCTATCAAACATTTAAAAAACAATTAGTTCCCATACTTTATAGACTATTTGGGAAAATAGGTGAAGAGGGAGTCCTATCAAATTCTTTTTATGACACAAATATGGTACTAATACCTAAACCAGGAAGAGTCAAAACAGAGAAAGAAAATTATAGACCAATTTCCCTAATGAAGATTGATGCAAAAATTTTAAATAAAATATTAGTAAAAAAGTTACAGCAACTTATCATGAGAATAATATAATATGACCAGGTGGGTTTTATTCCAGGAATGCAAGGCTGATTCAATATTAGGAAAACTTTCAGCATAATTGATCATATTCACAACAAAACTAGCAGAAATCATATGATTATCTCAATAGATGAAGAAAAAGTTTTTGACAAAATACAAAACTCATTCCTATTCAAAACACTAGAAAGCATAGGAAAAAATGGAGTTTTCCTTAAAATTATAGGTAGCATCTACCTAAAACCATCGGCAAGCATTGTGTGTAATGGGGATACGATAGAGGCATTCCCAATAAGATCAGGGGTGAAACAAGGATGTTCATTGTCACCCCTATGATTCAATTTGGTACTAGAAATATTAGCTTTAGCAATAAGAGAAGAAAAAAAATGAAGGAATTAGAACAAAGAAGAAACTGAGTTATCACTCTTTGCAGATGATATGATGATTTACTTAGAGAATCCTAGAGAATCAAGTAAAAAACTACTTGAAATAATAAACAAATTTAGCAAAGTTGCAGGATATAAAATAAACCCACATAAATCCTCAGCATTCCTATATATTACTTTTTTAGTTGTAATGATGTTTATATTAACGTCATAATAAATCATTTAAAAATATATCGATAACAGTTGACCAAACTTCATTCTTATGCATTGATTTCTTAAATCTTTGCAGTCTATTTTGTATTCCCCCACCACATTATAGCAATTCTTCTTTCAAAGGTCACCAATGACCTCCTACACAATAGCCAAATCCAGGGGTGTTTATTACATGAGCTCATAGTGTTAGTGTTGCAAAGTGCCTTTAGAGGACATCTAGTCCAACTCTCTTGTCCAGATGAAGACCCTAACACCCACAGAGGTTAAGTGACTTGCCCAAAGTTATAGGCACAGGAATTAAATCTGGGTGCTCTGATTCTTTTTCAGTCTTCATTTTCCTTGACTTGCTCAAGGTTACCCAGGTGCTAAGTATCAATTGAAATCTTCATACCCAAGTGCACTAACCAATTCAGGGTTCTTTCCACTACCCTAGGCTTAAAAAACAAAAAAAGTTCTTATATTTCTCCCTAAACTTGTTCATCCAGCTGACTCTGCTATTACTTTTTTAAAATAAATCATTATTTCTTTACTTAATATTTTTAGTTTTCAGCATTTCACGTTTGAATTACAAATTTCCTCTCCATTTCTACCCTCCCCCCACTTCAAGATGGCATATATTCTGATTGACCCATTCCCCAGTCAGCCCTCCCTTCTGTCACCCCACTCCCCCCATCCCCTTTTCCATTTCTTTCTTGTAGGGCAAGATAGATGTTTATACCCCATTGCTTGTATATCTTATTTCCTAGTCGCATGCAAAATGTTTTTTTTTGAAAATCTTTTAAAACTTTGAGTTCCAAATTCTCTCACGCCTTCCCTCCACATCCACCCTCCCTAAGAAGGCAAGCAATTCAACATAGGCCCCATATGTATCATTATGCAAAACCCTTCCACGATACTCATATTGTGAAAGACTAAATATATTTTGCTCCTTCCCATCCTGTCCCTCTTTATGCAATTTTCTCCCTTCACTCTGTCCCTTTCTAAAAGTGTTTGCTTTTGATTACCTCCTCTCCCATCTGCCCCCCTTCTCTCGTCCCCCCTTTTTGATCTCCTTAGTCCTTCTTTCCTGTGGGGTAACATACCCACAGATTTGCTGTGTATGTTATTCCCTTCTCAGGTCAAATCCTATGAGAGCAAGATTCACTCATTCCCTCTCACCTGCCCCCTCTTCCCTTCCAATGGAACTGCTTTTTCTTGCCCCTTTTATGAGAGATAATTTACCCCCTTCTGTCTCTCCCTTTTTTCCTCTCTCATCCCTTAATTTGATGTTTTTTTTTAGATAATCATCCCTTCATATTCAATTCACCCTCTGCCCTCTGTCTATATGCATATGTATATATACATATACATATATGTATATATATACACATACATATATATCTATTTATATATAGATATATCTATATATATAGATATATCTATATATCTATATCTATATCTATCTATCTATCTATCTATCTATCTATCTATCTATCTATCTATCTATCTATATTCATTCCCTTCAGCTGCCCTAATACAGAGGTCTCATGTATTATACATATCATCATTCCATGTAGGAATGTAGACAAAAGAGTTCAACTTTAGTAAGTCCCTTGCAATTTCTTTTTCTTGTTCTTTTTCTTGATTACCTTTTCATGCTTCTCTTGATTCTTGTGTTTGAAAGTCAAATTTTCTGTTCAGCTCTGGTCTTTT
>JAQQSZ010010342.1:0-12537 GCA_028646595.1 Phalanger gymnotis
CTATCTATCTATCCATCTATCTAATCTATCTAATCTATCTGTCTGTCTGTCTATCTGTCTATCTATAGGAGTCATTGACCATCTTACCCTTCAAAACAGATTATGCCAGGTTTGTTGAACTGTGAAATGCATAAAGGGGAGCAGTACATAATATGACTAGAAAAGTAGTTGGACCCAGGGTTTCAAATGTGAGACAGCAAAGATTGTATTTGATCCCAGAGGCAATAGGGAGCCACTTTAATTTATTGAGGAAAGGAGTGACTTGTTCAGCCCCTGCTTTAGGAAAATCGTTTCTATAGCCATGTGGAAAACATGAGAAAAAGAAAACCTTTGAAGCAGAGAGACCAGTCAGCAAGCTAAGACAATAATACAAGTGTGGTGAGCCAGGCCTGACTCAGGATAGTCTCATATTTCAATTTCTTCAATGGAAAAAATGACACAGTAATGATACATATAAGCCACCAAACCATAAAAAAAATGGATGCCTACTTAGCCACAACTTCAAAAAGATAGGAAGGATATAATCCTGGATCTGGTAACAAAATGCGTATATGTATATGTAAATGTATATTTATATGTATATGTATATGTGTGTGTATGTGTATGCATATTTGTATGTGTATGCATATGCATATGTGTACTGTGTATGTATATGCAAATACACATGCATATACATATTTATATGCATATGTATCTGTATATGTTTATGTATAGGTATATGTACATATGTGTATATGTGTATGTGTATGTATGCACATATGCAAATGCCTGTGTATGTGTACGTATATGAATATATGCACATGTATAGGTATATAAAAGTGTATGTGTATGCAAATACATGTTCAAATGTATGTATATGCATATACATTATAGGTGTATTGCCTTGTATGATAATATAATATGTAATCAACACATGTACAAATGTACACATGTATACACACTTGTACGCATATATGCACATATAATCAGAAAGGATTGTTAATCCACTGAGCTTTGTGAATTATGTCAAGCCTGAAGGACCCTGTCCTCTAGTCCTCATGGGCTGAACTTTTATGTCCCAGGTTATAAGGTAGCATGAGTTATGGCAAGAAACTATGCAACAATCATATAGCAGGGTCAGGTGGTCAACTTCCCTGTGTTTTAGTGGGAGAAATGGAGTGGAGTAGTGAGAAGTACATATTAATTACACATGCGCATATACACACACAAACACGCATTCACAATACATGTGCACATGTAAATATGTATATACATGTGCATATATATGCATGCATACACACACGCATCTTTGTTGGGTGAGAGATAGGGAGTGAGGTAAACAAAACATGCCATACAGTATTAATTAAGTTGGGACTTCTTTACTGTTTCTCTTTTAGAATGTTAAAGTAATAGAGTGCCTTTGATTAAGTCTTATTAGGTGCAAAGCCCCAGGCCCACATCCTTTTGCTGATTAGGTGTGAAGCCTTCAGGCCCTAAGAAAGGCATATAAAGTCAGAGGTTAGCATTTTGTTTTAGATCTCTCACTTACTGCAAGAGTGTTGATGTGGAGATGCTGGGTAGCTGCTAGAGTCCCCTGGCTTGAAAACCCAGATGTTGATGCTTCCCTGGTAACTATGCATTGCTGTGGATAGATTGGTTTGTGTTGTTTTCTCTGTTCATATAATGTAAGTTTGTAATTTCTGTTTATATTTGCTCTGAAGTTCAGGGTGCTGGCTTTTCCCCCTGAACTAAGTGAATGATACCTGTATGTTTGATTAAAGGGAGAGTGTTAACCCTTTAAAGTTGCTTTCTTTAGAAAAGCAAATCAAAGAACTTGTGCTGGCAGCTCTTGTTGCTGGTGTTCTTGGGTCTTACACCTTAGCAGCAGCTGCTAGTAGCATTGTTATTACAGCTAAAAGTATCACAATTAGGTCTACTTTGCTATACTTTTAAAGCTGTATGGTGTTAATAGTTTCTTATACAATCTTCTCTATTCTTTTCATAATGAAATATTTGTGTTTGGTTGTTAATATAAACCTAAAAAGGGGGAAAAAAAACTAGCCCAGCCTTCATGCTGGAGGGCATTGCACGAGTGGGAATCCTTTTCATCAATTGGATTAATAGTCATGTGTATAAATCAAGCCTCAATGACAATTTTTGTGATTTTTTTTGGATGGGGGAGGGCAGGAATTTAAAAAAAAAAAACAGCTAACCTGAATGGCAGAAATTGCAAATACCACACTAGATGAAAGGTTATAAAGACCTGAATTAGGTAGTGTGGTGGTCATAAATTTAGTCAGCCTGAGTCTTAGACAGCATGACTCAAGTTCCATCCTGGGCCTTAAGGCTTGTCAAGCTTGTAAGACCTTCTCAGAGCTCAATGTCTAAATCTTGGCTTTGAAAACTTTAGATTCCCATCCTTCCCTCTCATTTCAATCCAGTTTAATAAGCATTGGTCAAGTATTCTGTGTGCCAGGTACTGTAAAAAAATGAAACAATGCACTCCACAAAGATCTTAGCTTCTATTGTCTTTATGAGAAATCATATCATCAAGGTATTTAACAAAGTAAATAATAATATCCTCTAATGTCCACAACTTTATGTGGATAATCTTTTAAAAAAAAAAACAAAGATAGAGAGCTTAATGATTCATTGTGTTTTAAAAAACAACATTCATTTATTTTCTAAGTTTTGAACAATGAATTCTTCTACAAAGCTACCTTGCTTTTAGTCAATAAGGACACAGTTCATGCCTTTGGTAATTGGCACAATTGTTGGGAATTCTGGTACCAAAAATCACTTTCCTCTTCCACAGTCATCTATGCTTAGAAACAGGGAATTAGGTGCTGGTGCTCCATTTTCTGACCAGCACCAATAAGCCAGTGGGGTAATCTTTGCTGTAATTCTGTGATCATATGACAGATGGCAATACCAGAGCCAGCATAATGCAAATGCTAGTTTTCCTTCACAGTCTCCAGTCTGCTTCCAAACTCCAGCTGTCACTATGTCCATCTGCTTCTATTGTAATTGTTCTGGATTGTTCAGCATGATATTTCCTGGAGGCACCTTCCCGGGAAATCCACAGGTGCAAAGCTGACATATTTGTCACCTGAAAACACTTTGAAAATGCACCCAGAGAATTGTTTAGGCATTATGGAAGGGAGAAAGCTGTTAGTGGTTAACATAAGCCTTTAATATTACCTTTTGGGGGGGGGCATTTTTCCTCAAACTCTGGTGGCTTCATTAATGACTCTTTTAGGACTAAACCCAAGCCAAGCTTGAATTAAAAATGAAAATAATAACTTCTTTGGGGGTTCCTCAAGTATATTAAAGTATGGGAAGCAGTCTTAGCTGGATGTAGAAAAAATCAATTTTCCTTTAATGGTCAGATAATTTAAAATGACTAAAGATTTATTTTGTGAAGTGCCAAATACACACAGATTACCTATGGGAAGGGAACAAGAAGTATTTGTCTTCAAAATTTTTCTAACAAATGGTATTCAGCTGTTTTCCCTGTGCCCAACACACATTTCCCCTTCTGGCTCATTAGAATAGCATTTCTGACTCTAAACAGAACGATTTCTGACTCTTCATCATCTTTTCTTTTCATTAATCATGGAGCCTGTGGAGTCTGTGTGCACTCACTCTTGCCTTCCAAGTGTTGTCGCTGACATTTTCAAGTGTGAATATTTCACAAAACCTTAAGCCACAGCTTCTTCTGAAATCATAATGTTTGATGGATGTTTATTTTTACCCCTTTCATTTATTTGCCTTGCAGTTTTCATATATATTGGATGAAAAAAGTTGATGGAGAATGCCCAACATTTTGATTGAACTGACATTCTAAGAATGCATGGGATTAACTTAGGGGATATCCCCTCATCTCATTGAAATCATCCATAGAAAAGTCACATCTATATCTATATCATCTATCTATATCTCTATCTATCTGTATCTATATCTATCTCTATCTATATCTGTATCTGTATCTGTGTCTGTATCTATACCTGACTCTATCTCTAGATAGATAGAGATCTATAGATATACATATCTATATCTATATATGCCTGTATATATGTATATACATAAAATGTATGCATGTATCTAAGTGGCCTTTTCCTATTTAATAGATAATATGCCAATCACTGAGGACCTGCAATTTTCTCTGAAGGAAATCTGGATATGGAAAGCCCCTCTATCAGTTTCGATAGCAATCTCTAGATAGCTTGAAGTCTTAGAAAACTGAGGTTCAAGGAGATCAAATGACTTGTCTATGACGATTTAACTTTGTATCAGAGGCAGAATCTGAATCCATGTCTTGCTGACTGTTGCAGAACTCTGTCTTCTCTGCCTGAGATATCTTTCATTTAATAAATGATAGCATGGATCAATTCCCACTACAACCCACATGTTTGTATAACAATTACCTTTAGATTGGTCTACATTTCAAACTATATATGGCATATTCATATTCCAGTAGACCAGTGAGATCTTCTAGGTGTTTGAATTTTATTTAGATGGCATCTACACTTCACTTTAGAGTTCAGATATCCCCCTTTGAGATGTCTGGAATGAATTATATGGTCTATATAGAGATAGATAGGTAGACACAATAGGGGTAGGGTGTGATTTCCTAGACTAAGAAACCCCCTTCTATCAATGCAGATTGGCTCCTTCTTTTCAAACTATAGCATCAATGATTTGATTAAGGCACTGGGAACTTAGGGCAGCTAGCTAGTGCAGTGGATAGCATACTGGCTCTGGAGTCAGGAGGACCTGAGTTCAAATGCAGCCTCAGACACATACTAGCTATGTGTCACTAGGCAAGCCTCTTAACCCTGTTTGTGTCAGTTTCCTCATATGTAAAATGAGCTGGAGATGGAAAGAGATAGATGGATATACACATGTACATATATAAATTTGTATAGATATAGTGATAGAGAGATAGAAGAATAGACAAGGAGAGACATAAATGATAGTTAATTAAGCAAATACATGTAGAGAATGGTGCTAATTGCAGGATAAGGAAGAAGGTGCTTGTGTCAAAGAGCTTACATTCTATTAGAGAAAGATGAATGTGAACAAAATGAGACTGGAAAATATAGGGTGGTAAAAGCATGGGGGAAAGAGGTAGTGGCACGGGTCTCTGGTTCCTGGAAAGATAAGGCAAAAAGTTCCTTTATCAGAGCCAGGAATGAAGTCCAAGTTTATGGTAGGGAGGAATGATAGTTGGGAAGATTAGGAATGCAGAAGAGGAGTCTGCAGGAAATGGCCAAAGGAGAGCCCTACCTATGGAATTATCCAAAACAACATGAAAGCAAGACTATTCAACTTTCAGATGGTTTGCAGTCCCAGACAGAGCAATCACACATAGTGTAATCAAAACATCTGCTAGATTTTCACCCATCATAGTGAAAGAGGTGATAAAAATAAACTCTAGCTTCAGATCTTAAATAAATAAAGCTACAATAGGAAGGAAGCAGCTCTGATCAATTATCTTCTGTGCAGTAATTACAATTCTTTCTTATTTATGTCAAGCTGTTTCCAGAAGGGTAGAGCTGAACTCATCAGTATGATAAAATGAAAAAAAAAATACAGTATTCAGATATTTCCTTGGAGTTTAATTAATTGTGTATTCTTCAGAAGTAGTGATGGCCCCTAACAAATAGTGGGACATGGATTTTCCATCACGTGTATTTTAAGTTTTGTTTGTTTTGTATAGCTTCTTGTTAACCTGTTGAAAAGAACACTCATATCCTATTGAGCTAGCTATGACATTTGAGGATGTTGGATGCAGGAGTCTTAAGAGCCAGACATGAGTTGCTGAACAAGAGAAAAAAATGGCACTATTCTAGATTATTGTAAACTTTTCTTCAGTCCTTTAACTCTAGTTGGATGAAAATGGTTCTTGTACATCTCATTGCCCCTATCCCTTATTTTCCCTTTCCACTTCATTTTTCCCTCCTCCTCATTCTCTCTTTTTTTCTGACAATGGAAGGGAGTAGGAATTTGGAGGAAGAGAATTAATATAAATTTCAAGAAATCAGAGTTCTACTTTAAGCTCAGTCACTATATACCTGCATGCCTTCTGAATAAGTTAATTAATATCTCTGAATCTCAGAATCTTCATTTGTAAGATACAGGTGTTATACTAGACCAGGATTTCTTAACCATGGATCAATGAACTCCCAAGAAGTCCATGGACAAATTTCAATGGGTCAAGAAACATAAAAGGGAAAACATAAACTTTTATTTTCACTAAGTTCTAATTGAAATTTAGCATTTCCTTTAATTGGTTAAAGATGTTAGTCTAAGAAGGAACCTAGTCTTCACCAGTCAGCCAGAAGGGTCCAGAAAATAAACAAAAAAGATTGAGAATACCTGGTTACTAGATGATTTCAAAGGTCCCTTCTGGAACTTACATTCAAACATTCAATGGTTCTCAATGCATTCCCACTTCAGAATATGTTATTCAAATGCATAGTAGATATAAAATCCATTTACTGTTTTTACTTAATTTAAAATTATTATTATTGTTATCATCTTCATCATCACAGATTAATCTACTGAAGAAAATCATTACCAAAGAAATATTAATTTCTTTAGGGGATAAAGGGGTTGGAGAGCAAAGATGCCATATAAAATCCAGAGGAAATTATTCTGTAGGCCTATGGATTTTTATTTTACCTAGCAATCTGTTCACTCCAATTCTGAAAGCTTAAAAGGCTTTCAATTGAATTTTTAAATAAACTCGATGCCATTAATATTCTCTGCTTATTTTATATTGTCTGAATGTTACACCTACCCTGGGGGAAAATGCTTACTTACATATGTGCCTCTGTCTACGCACATGAATGGATGAATCAATAATATGTGAATTTAAATATATCTTCAAAGTGCTTTGTTCAGAAACATGAACAATCAATGTTGCCAACTCTATATTCTAGGAACTATGAATAGCTGAGACAAAGTAATGAGGGAATAGAGTAACATTTACGTTATACATAAATGATGTTTATGTAAAAGGAACTTCATCTTCATTATTGACTCTGTGTATCTGGGTTATAGCTATGGCTATTAGGAAGAAGCAATTTTTTTAGCTATTACAAAAATAATCTGAAGGAAGTTGGTTTACTGAATCTTTCAGCTGCCATGCAAGCTTTACCTTTGGTAAGAAAAAGAAATGAACTAGATGAATTATCTTCTATAATAGGAAAGAAAAATATAAATATCTTGGAAACTAAAAGGGACATCATACCTTCTCCAAAATGTAATGGAGGCAGATGGATCAGTTCTCTCTTGAGGGAGATTATGATAAACTCAGAATCTTCATTTTCAATATTTAACCACCACAATAGTTGTGGTTTAACCCACCAGGAACTTAATCATATGTGATTCCTACCCCCACCCCTCCAGGACTAGGCCCATAGCATATTCAAGGTCACAAGACTATATATAATACATATGTATATACATACACATGCATGCATGCATACATACATAGAGCTATATAGATACACATATATATAGAAATGTATATGTGCATGTTTTATACTTACATATGTATTTCTCTCTCTGTCTCTCTCTTTGTCTCTCTCTCTCTCTCTCTCTCTCTCTCTCTCTCTCTCTCTCTCTAGCTATCTGATTTGGGAATTGATCCAAGGTCTTAACTCCAATTTGGCTTTCTATCTACTACAACTCACTGTCTTTCATAAAGTGCAAAGTTGCAACATGCAGTTTTAAAGCTGAGCTATAGCTTAAATGGAGGGCAAGACAATGGATTAACAGGGTGATCCTAAGTGCTTCCCATCCATCCTAAAGATAGTCAATTCATTACTACTCATATTATGAAGGATGAATGGAAGGAACTTGCCTTATTGGGATTGAACTTGTCTTATTTAAGATCTGGTATCTCAAAGTTACCTTTGCCCTCTAATAACAGTGATATTCCAGATCTCCCAAGAGCCCTTAACGCAGGGTCAATGACTGAATTATCATTATCTACAATTAAGGGAAAACCTCCTCTTCTCCCCACCACACACAAACACAGGCACATAAATTTCTACTTCCTTCCTAGAAATCGTTAATCAAAAGTCCTTATCACTATTATCATCGTGAAAGCATTGATAATCTCTTGTTCTAGTATTCCAATTAAGCTCTCTATGATTCATAATGACAAGCTACATGGGCCAAATCTACCTTCCCATCCACCACTCTGAATTCTACTAAAATCAGTTCATCCCTCTTATTTCTCTCTCCCATTCTATCGATCATGCCACCAGGCCCTCTCCTCTGCAAAACCCATTGTATTATTTTTAATGCCCTTCGTAATAAACCTATAGTAGCCAACCAATCAAATATTATTTACTGATACTTATGATTTTCCATTCATTGCTCTAAGTACTGAGGATACAAAAAGAAATAAACAAACAGAACCCCATACCAAACAAAAAACAAAAACAATTCCTATCGACAACATGTAAATGTGTGTGTATGTGTATATATATTCAGGAAAAAAATATAAAGTTAGAAAAATAAATATGAGTATAATCTAATTAAATATGAGTTAGTTATTGAGGGAGGGCACTAGCAATTGAGGTTATCAGGAAAGGTATTATATATAGTCCTTAAGATTAATTATATCCTTAAGATGTGTTCATATATATATACATACATATATATATATATGTATATGTATTTCTTCATCTGTAAAATGGGGACCATAATAGCAGCTATCACCCCCTGTGAGGATCAAATGAATTTCTATTTGTAAAGTACTTGGCACAGTGCCTGGCACATAGTAAGTACTGTACAAATAAGTGTCATAAATTATATATGTATTATTATTACTTTTGTTATTATTATCATCATTGTTATTATTGTTATTAGTTTGCATTTGATTTTTAATTCTAATTAATGTTTTCACCCTGATAATTTAAGTTTCTTGAGGCCAGGAAATTATCTTTTTGTCTTTGTTATCTTCAGTGTCTGACACACACTAGGGACTTACTGAATATTCGTCAAATTTAATTAAAAACTCCAATGAATTACTATCTCCTTGGTGCCTGTAATCCACAATATGCTACAGATCACAACACCTCTCAGGGGCACTTCAGAGGAATTTCCAGGACCCAATAAATGAGTCGCTTTGTAAACAATCTAGTGACAGAACCATAACTAGAGTAGGCTGACTGGAACTTGGCCATGTGACATGAGCATTCAGATGGCACAAAACAATTAATACATATCCTCCTTAAAAAGTTAGGAAACTCTCACTGTGATCTGAACAGCTACACAATGAAATTTAATTCACTAAGAAAGAAAAAAATGGTCTATATTTTCAATAACACCCGTCTGTGAGCTGCTATAAAAATTCCCTATCCTTACCTGAATTTGTTTTACTTCTATAATTAATAAAGATTAACTAAGTTGATTCCTTTGACAGTCAGTAACATTGTTAAATGCCTACTAATTGCCAGACATTTTCCTAAGCAAGGGGAATATAAATAAAACCAAGAACAGTCTCTGCGATCAAGGAGTTTCCAGTCTAATGGGGAAAATAACATCTAAACATCTATTCACAAACAAGCTATATAGAAGATAACTTCGAAACAATCAAAAGGGAGGAGGCAGTATGATTAAGGGGGATCAGAAAAGGTGAGATTTTAGTTGGGTCTTAAAGAAATTCAGGGAAGTCAGGAGGTAAAGATGAGGAGGAAGGGAATTCTAGGGAAGCGCTTGCCATAGATGCTAGAGAAGAACACATAATGTAATACTTAGAAATGAAAATTATCTTTTGGTTCTAGTGTAACAATGTTATTAAATCATTTGAGTACTCCCCCAACCCTGAAGCAAAAGCATAGTTTACTGTGATAGTTTAGTTTTTCTTCACACCAAAGCAAAATGCATTTCCTTAATAAAGGAAATATTTTTTTTCCTCTAATAGTCTTGCTTTCTCTCTAAAAGCCTTAGTTGGGGACTGTGGTGGTACTGGTGGTGAGGAGCTTACTAGCCCACCCATCTTCCCTCATCCTTGGCTATATCCCTGCCCACTCCATTCCTTCAATGTCTTTGCAGACTTATTTCCCTTTGGCAAAATTCCTTTTTCACTAGAAGTTAACAATTTATCATTATATTATAGTAATTCTGTCCTACATATCTCCTCTACTACCTTGCAACCTCCATGAGGGCGAATATACTGTTTTCTATGTTTGTATCTGTGACATTTATAGGCATTTCTTTTATACAGTGGGAAAATGTATTTTTTTCTCAATTACATGTAAAATTATTTTCAACCTTAATCTTTTTAATTTTGTGTTTTGAATACTTTCCCTCATGTACTCCACCCCCCCCAACTCTTTGAGACAGTAAATAATTTACTATCAATTATACATGGGCAGTCTACAAAACATATTTCCATATTAGTCAAAAGAAAACTGGCAAAAATAAAGCAAAAAAGGATGCCTCGATCTATATTCAGACTTCATCAGTTAGCATTTTTATCACAAGTCCTTTGAAATTGTCTCAGATCATCACACGCTTTTGGTGTTACTATGTACAATGTTCTGGTTCTGCTTTCTTTAATTTGCATCAGTTCAGGAAGTCTTCCTAGGTTTTTTTTTTTCTGAAACCATCCTGCTTGTTATTTCTTATAGCACGAAAAGTATTCTTTAACAATCATATATCACAACTTTTTCAGCCATTTCTCAATTGATGGGCACCTCCTCAATTTCTAATTCTTTGCCACCACAAAAAACACTGTGTTGAACATTTTTTATTCACATGGATCTGTTCTTTTTTCTTTAACCTGTTTCAGGCACCTCTTTTTTCATTCTTTTGATTTTATTTTATTATTTCCTGATGTCTCATGGATTTATTGGCTTCCCCCTGCCCGATTCTAATTTTTAAGGAATTGTTTTCTCCAGTGAGTTTTTTTAACCTTCTTTTCGTTTGGCCAATTCTGTTTTTTTTTAAGGAATTCTTTTCAGTGGATTTTTGGGCCTCTCTTACTATTTGTCCAATTTTGTTTTATAAGGTGTTATTTTCTTCCATATTTTTGTGCCTCTTTTACCAAAAAGTTGGCTCTCTTTTTATAATTTTATTTCATCACACTAATTTGTTTCCCAATTTTTCTTCTACTTATTTTATTTTTAATTTTTGGAGCTCATCCAGAATGTTTTTAAGGCTTGTGTCCAATTCTCATTTTTCTTTTAGGCTTTGCTTGAACCGTTTTAATTATTTGTTTTTCTTCTTCTAAGTTTGTGTCTTGATATTCCTTGTAACTTTAGTTAGTCAGGCCCTTTTTACTGTTTGCTCATTGTTTTCCTCAGCCTATATCTAGACTTTTAACTTCATGTCAAAGTTACTTCCAGGATGGAGGAGACATGATTCTAAATCTCATATTTTTCATGGCACAATTATTTTCAGAGCTACCTCTGGGGTCTGTAGGTTTTCGATGCTTCCAAGGTAGAATGATTTAAAGAGAGATGTGGTCACTACTCTCTTGGCCTGTGCTCTGGTCTGTGAATGTTCACAAGCTCTCTTGTCCATCCTAGACCTGAGACAAGGGCCCCTGCTTCCTGTGGCTGTAAGCACATTCATTCTTTATGGCTCTAGAATTGTGATTCTGGCTCCTGCTCTCCAGCGATCACAAGCGTCAATGCTCCTATATGCCTTGGACCTAAGATTAGGGATCCTGCATGAGTTATCACAACCACATTTTTCTGCCTTGGAACTGTAACAAGCTCCCACTCCCCTATAGCTGTGGGAGCTACTGTTCTAGTGCTCCTTTTCACCCTGGGGCTGCTACCCAGAACTGCATATGGACAATTCAACAATGTCCTGCACCCACTGTCAGCCAAGGGTCTTCTGTAATCTCCTTTTGGCAATTTTCTAACCCCTTTACCATCTGTGGGCTGAGGGCTCCCGAAGCTACTTGTGCTACTGATGTATCCACCTCCAAGGTCTGTTGCTTGCATTACAATAGTGAAGCTTGTATTCAGCTCCAGGCCCAACCACTACTCTAGACCTTTTCTGCTGACCTCCTAAGTTGTCTTGGGCTGGAATATTCTTTCACTCCGACCTTTTGTTGGCTCTGCTACTCTAGAATTAGATTTGAGGTGTGTTTTTTTAAGTTGATTAGAGGGGAATTTGGAAGAGTTCAGGTGAGTTCCTGCCATGACTCTACCATCTTGACTCTACCTCTTTTGACCAGCTTTTGAAAAAAAAAATATATATATATACACATATATGTATATATATACACATACGTATATATGTATATACGTATATATATGTATATACATATTTATATATTATATATATGTATGTATATATGTGTATATATATATACATATATATACTCATCACACTCATATATGTATTTTTAGGGTTTTTAAATCAGGGACAGAACTGATTTACATTCCTACAAAATTAGTGTGGTTTGTTAAGGTCTTTGGTTCACAATTTGATTGGTTTATATCCCTGATTAAAATAGCTTGATATTAATCATTTTCTAGAAGCATTAGCTAACATTCTAGAAGGATAATTTCCCATGTT